>BQNB010047530.1:0-43063 GCA_026074375.1 Tanacetum coccineum | reverse complement strand
GCTTAGTTTATGTTGGGTTTATATTAAAATCAAATCTGGAAAGAATGTTGACCAGAATTTGTGTTCTAAATTTACACGAAAAACATTCCATAGAAACTCATGTTGGGTTGTTTGATAAAAAGAATATTGAACTTAATAAAAAAATTAGTATTCAAGAACAAAATATATGTAGAAGATGAAGATGAAAAGGGTAAAAAATTGAAATGACTATATTACCTTCGTGTCCCAAACACGTGACAGAATATAACGAAACTATGTGACGGTCGTTACAAAATTAGACTAGCTGTGTGTAAGATTTTAAAGGTTGAGGAGGACTGTAGTAATTTCTTCGTTTTTTAGACTAAACATGAAATCTGCTAAAACCATGAGGACTAACGGTGTAATTTAATTAAAAATAAAAACTCAAGAATATTGTTTGAATTATGTGGTTTCTGTTAAAAAGGTATAAACACTACTAAGACTTATTAAATCACCTAATCAACCACCCTTGGTGATCTTTTTATTAATCAAAAGCTATAGCAGATCAGTCTCTAAACAGGTGCTGACCAATACAAAACAAAGAGAAAGAAAGACTGTCCACAATATGGATGCAGTCTAAAATACAATACTCACACTTACAGACCCCTTTGATAATTGCTACCTAACAAACTGAAACGATGATCAAGATGATCAAACCCTAAGATCAAATTGATCTTAAACGAAACAATAGAAAACTTGATATGAAACATGAGATAGGAAACGAGAGATGTGAGAGAAAAAAGATAGCATAATGAGCAAACCCTAGCTCCAACATAGCTTATATACACCACATTCCCACATTTTAACCATTGCACAAAGGGAAGTAACAAAACTGGCACAAACTTTGTTAGTTAGTCTATATTTACTAATAAGCCCCTCAACTATCATAAGCTTGGTATATACTTTTAACACCCTCCCTCAAGCTTATGATCCAAACAAGTTTACCATTCCTATATTGTTAGCTAAGAAACCATGATGAAATAACCAAGTGCCTTGGTCAAAATATCAGCAACATTTTCTTTTGAATCCACTCTCATAGTTCTAATCAATCCAAAAGCTGCTTTCTATCTTACCAAATAATCTATAGTAAAATGCTTAGTTTTTTCATGCATAATAGGATTTACAGTAATTTGTATCACAGATTTATTATCACATTATAGATGAGCTGGAATCAAGTTAGCATCATTCGAGTCTTTCATAATTTTCACTATCCATATTACCTTACAAGTAGCAGCTACCATTGATCTATACTTAGCTTCAGCTGAGGATCTAGATAAGGTAGCTTGATTTTTGCTCTTCCATGAAACCAAACAACCATTTACAAAAACACGAAACTGACCTTCTAGTGACTGGACACTTAGCCTAATCAGAATCAGAAAAAGCTGTGATATTAAAACCATTTTGCCTTTTTGAAAACGGAATACCATTCCTTGAGCTAACTTTAAGTATTTTAAAAGTCTTAAAGCGGTATGAAAATGAGACTTTATAGGATAATGCATATGCTGACACAAGCAATGCACAACGTATGAAATATCAAGTCTGGTTAAAGTTAAGTAAATCGGTTTACCAACCAACTTCTGATAATTTATAAAGTTAACCAAACACTTATCATTCTCAGATTCCTTATGTGCCAAATAACATTCTCAAGTAATGGGGTCATAAAAATCCTACATGCCAACAAAGCAAACTCATGAAGAAGTTTAAGACAGTACTTCCTTTGAGACAAACACAGACCAGACTTAGTTTATAACACTTTTATTCTAAGAAAATACTTTAATTCTCTTAAATCTTTAATCCTAAACTTGTTACTCAAAAACTGTTTGAACTTTGTAATTTCATTCTCATGAGTACCTGTGATGACAATGTCATCAAAATATACTAACAAGAACATAGAAAAATTTTCATTTTTCTTAAAAAATAAAGAGTGATCATTTTTAGATTGTTCAAAACCAGCTTCATAAAGAGCCTCAGACAACTTATGATTCCACTGTCTTGGGGCTTGCCTCAAACCATACAAATATTTTTTAAGTTTGCAGACTTTGTTCTCACTAGAGTTCAAAAATCCAGGTAGAGGCAACATATACACTTTCTCATTCAACTCTCCATATAATAAGGCATTATTAATGTCCATTTGAAATATTTTCCAGTTTTTTTGAACTGCAAGACTTAAAAGACATCTTACAGTTCCCATTTTAACCACAAGACTAAATGTTTCGTCATAATTAATGCCTTTGTTTTGACTATATCACCATTAGACTTATACTTTATTCTAAAAACCCATTTAATTACTTTCAATTGGTTTTCTACTAGTAGGAAGATCAATCATATACCAAGTATCATTTTCATATAATGCATGCATTTCATCATTCATAACACTAATCCAGTTAACATCTTTTAAAGCTTTTGTAATAGAAGAAGGCTCAGAAGACTTATTCAAATTAAACACAAAGCAGTTTTTCTTAGCACTAAGAAAAGAATTATTAAGATATCTATTAAGCCCATACTTAACTTTAAAATCTAACAAATACTCATTAAACTTAGCAGGCAGTTTGGAAGGTCTATTAGACCTTCTCAAACCATGACTAGCTTCCTCTGTTTGAGTTTGAGACACATTTTCAAAAACAGGAACCTCTTGATTTAAACCAACATTGCCCTTAGAGAGAGTTTTCTCACCTATAGGAGTTGTAGTGCGTTGCTTATCATATCCAGTCTGATTAGAAGAACCATGATCTAGTTGATGCACACTACCATCTCTACCAGATGGCCCTTTCTCATCATCATTGGTTCTTGAGGTAGGAGTATTATCTGTTGTTTTAGACTCAAGAAAATCAAAAAAGTTTAAATTTGTAACATCAGTTTTAGAAGACTTAATTTCAACTTCACTTTGAACACTCAATTTATATGTAAAAATAGTTTCATAAAAATTCACATCCCTAGAATATAAAATATTTCTATTTTCAAGACTAAACAACTTATATGCCTTTTTACCACTAGCATCGCCAATTAAAACACATTTTTTAGATTTTTTAGAGAATTTATCAAACCCTTTAACAATAGCAGCAAAACACAAACAACCAAAACTCCTAAGATAAGAAAGGTTGGGTTTCCTACCATAAACCAATGAAAAAGGAGACTTACCATTTAAAATAAAGGAAGAAAGCATGTTAATCAAATAAGTAGCAGTCAAAATACACTTAGAGCAAAAATATAGATGAACCCCCCCCCCCCTTAAACATATGGCTTCTAGCAACATTTAGAAGATACCTATATTTCCTTTCAACAATACCATTCTGCTAAGGTGTATAAGCACAAGTAGTTTGATGTATAATCCTCATAGTTTTAACAAAATCACTCATTCTTTGATTACAAAACTCAAATCTATTGTCAGACCTTATGACTTTAATCTTTTCATTCAACAATACCCATAAGAAATTACATCAACTTTAAGAGTTTAGCATGGTCATTTAACTCAGCCCTAACTTCACATGTATAATCTAGGAGTTTGGTAAGAATGTCAAACTGCCTCCATAATGAATGCAACTTATACTAATACTCATACACAGGCAGACTACCTAGTTTAAAGGCATTAATTTTTTGTAACAAATTAAAACAATAAAATCATCAATTTTATCATAAGTTTCTTTTAACTCATTCCAAACATTAGCAGCGTTATCAGAAAATACATGACCCAGATACACATCCTGAGATAAAGAACTCAAAATCAAATTTAATACAATAGCATTGCATCTATCCCATTATTCAAGTAAATGAGCACAAGCAACATAATCAGCTCTAGAACAATTACCATTAACAAAACCCATTTTATGCTTAATCTGAAGGGCTAATTTCGTAGCACTAGCCCAGTTTCTATAGTTTTCAACACTAGTCTACTTAAACAAAATAGAAGAATAATTGAAATCATTTGCATGAAGATGCAAAGGATCACCCTAGTCCAAAGACCCAATCATAGTAGCCATGATAAAAGAACAAATAAAACACCAATTAAAGCAATCAAGAAACCAATAGATAAAAGCAAAGAAGATAAGCAAAGCAAGAACAACAAATAATAACCAAAGAATTAACAAAGAACCAAGCAGGTAATAAAGAAAACAAATAGACAACAATTCTACCTTTAAACCAAAAACAACTAACAAACTCCTCAACACCACAAATAACAAGTAACCACCAACAAATTAACCAACAACTTCTTAATACTGCCCAAATTCCTATCCTCCAGCAATCTAGACTCAATAAACACTACGAACAAGAAATATAAAACCTACTCACACCCACGATTAACAAGTTTTAGGAAAAGTGGACTGAGAGTGGCCAGAGCAGGTATTTACACCACTAAGTGGTGGCAGATTAAGGTGTTAACCAGTCTATTTGCATCAACTTAACCCAAAACTGTTTCTCTTAAAAGAAAGAAAAATTCACTTACAATGCTATAACCAAAGTAGTGGAAGACAATCAGTCACTCTAGATTCACTTAATCTAGAGTAATTGAAACTAAGAATGACCCCAATTAATCCACTGAACCACAAGATCAATAAATCCCTAAATTAAAATTTAGGGTTTCCACAAATCAACCAATAAACTAGTTAATCCAATGATTAACACGACAAGAACCCTAAAAACCACCAAGAAAAAAAGCCTAAAAAATTAGGGTTTCAAGAAAAAAACCATATATCATAACAACCTTCAATTAACCTTAAGAATTACCAATAAGAGCTGAGATACTAACCTACAGCTCTGATACCATGTTAAAATGGTATAAACACTACTAAGACTTATTAAATCACCCAGCCAACCAACCATTGGTGATCTTTTATTAATCAAAAGCTATAGCAAATCATTCCTTAAATAGGTGCTGACCAATACAATATAAAGAGTAAGAAAGACTGTCCTCAACACGGATGCAGTCTAAAACACAATACTCACACTTACAGGCCCCTTTGATAATTGATACCTAACAAACTGAAACAATGATCAAGATGATCAAACCCGAAGATCGAATTAATCTTAAACTATACAATAGAAAACTTGTTATTAAACTTGAGAGAGAAAACGAGAGATATGAGAGAACACATATAGCATAATGAGCAAACCCTAGCTCCAACATAACTTATATACACTGCATTTCCACATTAACCCCTGCATAAAGGAAAGTAACAAAATTGGCACGAACTTTGTTATTTAGAAATATATTTACTAATAAGCCCCTGAACTATCATAAGATTGGCATATATTTTTCACAGTTTCATAATTAGATTTTTTATAACTAATTATAATTAGCTAAAAATTAGATTAATAATAAAATGATCATTATATGTGTTTGTTAGCTATGTAGCCCACATTGGGCAAATGTTTTGACAGTGAAAATATAAATGGTTTTCAAGGATTCGGTGCTCAGTGGTTTGTGGATGCAATGATACTTGATCCTCGTACATTTTTCATTCTATATTCATCCAGATGATGATTGGTTTGTGATTTTTTGTTTCACCTGCAATTCATCATTCCAATCTATCAATAGTGATAAAGGATAAGGAACAAGAACACTTGTGTCTTCAATAAGAATAGCAGATTTTGTAGCTTGACTAGTTTGGGATATGGGTTTCAAGTTTTTTATCATTTACGGTAGTGTTATAATTAGTATTGGTAAGGCTCTGGACCTTTATGCATAGAAACTTGGTGCACTACAAGAAAAAATGTTTTTAGTGACAAGAATTAAGTGACGACATTTCTTGTGGTCACTGTTTACACGATATAGTGACAATATAACTGGTTGTTATTGATTTTTGGCCATTGGAAAATATGTAATGACAAAACTGACGGCTAGTCATGAATTAGTAACAAAACTACATGCTAAACATATCTTTATTTGTGTAGTGACGAGATTGTTGATCATTGATTTGTAAATTAGTGATGAAGGTGTTGGTCACTAGTTTTGCAATTAAATAAAAGTCCCTTGTTACACACATTGACACATACTATCAAACAATAAGCTCCTTTTATTATAAAAAAGAAAAGCGCGGATCCAACCTCCTATTCGACCTGACCCGACATGGCCATTCCACTCAGATCTCACTATGTTGAAGCTAAAATCTACATGATCAAACTTTTTATTTAGAATATTAGTTTGTTGAGCTGAAAATTAGAATAGCTCTACTTGAAGGATTCGATCATGTTACGCAATATGAGCTCTTAATTTTTGTACGTTCTATCTACTTGTGTGTTTGTGTGTGCATTGGTGTTTAATTTATGATATGTTGTGTGCTGATTACTCAGATCAGACATATGATTTTTTGATTGTTGATCAATTTTACATCAATCTCTAAGTCTTCTAATTAATCAATAGACTGCTACATTTCATTCATCAAATAAAGGTACATTTGCTTCTACATAATTTTGATTTATTTTGATAGTTTAAAGAATTTGAATTGATAATGTGTATTCATGTTTGTTAAACCCAGATGAACATGTTGATTTCTTTGCAATTTGATTAGTTGCACAATATGAGTATCACAATTCTCGCCCGATTAGATGAATTTAGCTAGTCTCTAGGTTCTCTATTATCATTGTTGGTGTCGTATTAGTATCTTATTTCTAGATTCTCTACTAGTAGAAGTCTCAAGATTCTCAAGAGGCTAAGCTATTTGGTACTCTCCGACAAGAGCTAATTGTAACTGGTTACCAAAAAACTCGATGATCATCAAATAATGTTAAGGTTAAAGTTAATTCTTTTGACCAAACTGTTTTATTGGAAATAATATTATAACTTCAAGTTACAAATTCATTCCTTACACATACTTGAGAGCCACTAACTTCAATATCGAAGAGACTAAGAAGATGAAGATCAATTAAAAATGCCTCGTATCTAAATGTTCTAAGAAGTCCTTTTCTTCAGGATTACAAGTTTACGGATATTGATGATGTTATGAAGTACTTTCTTCAGGGTTATCATGGTACTGAGAAAGGACGACCAATTTACATAGAAATATTAGGACAAGTTGACGTGAAGAAGCTCTTGAGATATCACACCTATGAAAAGGGTGTGAAGTAGTATGTGTAGATATTTGGTCTCTAACACTATGTCATCTATTTTCTCGTCACTAATAGTTAATACCAGTGACTAAACTTTTGTCATTATAAAAATTGTGATGAGTTTATTTGTCATTAACGGTGTTAAATAGTGACGATTAATCTTTTCATAAATTAATGATTGAGTATATTTTGGTCTCCAAAGATCTAGTGACGGACCTATAGTGACGACTAGTGACCACCTAAATTTTAGTCACTAAACACTAGCTTTTACACTGTTAGTGTTGAAACCATTTCGTCACTAAAAGCCAATTTTCTTGTAGTTTTAAAATCATCACACTTCACTCCACTTAGGTTTTAACGTTAAATGGCTAAAAACTTTCAAAGCATATTTACTAGTTGTGACTTAGATGCAAAAGAGTTTTTCTTTTGGTGTTTGCGCACTATAACAACCCACATCAATAGTGGTAAGTGGTCATGGTGTCACTAGTTTTTTGTGGTTTCCCATTGATAACGAGATGGAGGATGTATGCTCGAGTGGCTAAAAACTAGATGTAATATCAATAGTCCCATACCAACTCTAAAATTACCCGAGCAATCCCCAAGTTTTCAAAAGACTTAGATGGAAAAAGAAATGAGAACAATGAAAGTTAACGCTAATAAGAAGCGTCATAGTCTAGAAGATTTATATGTAAAAATAACACCTTAAAGAACACGGTGCCCTGCATTATGGCTGGCTCCCTATAACATCTACCTATAACGCCGAACGACATTAGAAATTGCGTCATATCGCCTCACACCATACTCACCAGTCGACGAGCGGTAGTGACCGAAAAACTACAGAGATGACGAAAAAAGAGCTATTACTAAGATACATATGGCTTATGGACACCTAGTGAAATGCCCCTTTTTCGACTCTAAAATTGACCAAAAATTAAATCTTTTTACTCAAATGCTTGATCGAGAATGACCTCGTGTCCCTTTTTAATAAACTGACCAAAATAGATAGTCATTCAACTCTTGAAAGTATCATTAACATAAAATAGACCCAAATGCCTTTCTAACGGTATAAAGCACACCTTCTAACTCATTACGGTTTGATTTTTACGACTAAAACAAGAATAACCAAAAAGTTATGTTCATCAGACATGGATACACCGTATCCACCCTAAACTCCAATATGCCGTATCCATACCTATGGATACGCTGTATTGGACCATCAGACCTATATCCTGCAGAAACATATGCTGAAAAGCCCCTTTTGATCCAAAATACGACTACATTAACCCGAAACTTCACAAGACTTTCTAAAAACCTATAACATAACATAAAATATCATTCTTATAAACAATCATGGTCTACATAACCCATATACACATACTTCATGGGGTTTACCAAACACTCAATTTGACCCGTTTGCATACACTACAACACATATCTATAACAAAAGAATTGCACATTTAAACTTCTGCATTCACAAGATACTTGACACTTGACGACCAACTATTATAAATAACTTTATGACACTTTAATATAAAACATAGGGGTTCAACATGATGGAGCTCGATATCTATACTAAGCTCCTTAGTGCAAATCAATACTTCTATTCCTTGCTTCTGAATCTTAGCCTTTACAAAATACTTTACCCTCTTCGCAAGAACATACAAAATGGTTAAACACTAAACCGTAAGCATTACGCTTAGTAAGTAAATGGCAATAACATGATATAATATATCATTCATCACATAGACATCATTCTTATCCATTATTATCCCATAAGATTACTTTTCATCGACACTAGCACAATACACTTAAAACACATTACATCAAATCATACAAAATCATTACATACCTTAAATGGGTCAAATTAGACTTAACCACAACCTTGGCTAGTTTTCCAAACTAGCGTCTAATCTACTCTTAGTCCAAGCTTTCTAACCAAGGCTTCCTAAACTTTCAATACATCAACCACATAACATATATAATGATAAAATCAATATAATAACACATTATAACCGGTTTACTTACCTTGAATCTAGGCTCATAAAAATATGCATCATCACCATCATCTTCAACCCTTGGCTCTTACTCAAAATCATTAGAAGCACCTATTTTCATATTAATGAAAATACAATCATCAAGGGTTTACACAACCTATTAATCATACCCAACATTAGCTCTAATCATCACATAATCATATCTTAATCATATGATGAAACTCCCATTACCCAAATCAACTCTTAACTTATTCAAAACTCACTAAGGTGTTTAACCTAAAACATCATATTATCATTTACCCAACCCCCCCTAATTTATGGTACATTAATCCTAACTTTAATTCTTGAATTAAACTAAGAATATGGATTACTTACTTGCATATAAGTATGGATAAGGTTAATCTCTTGAATTCGACCTTAATCCCTACACTTGATCATTAGGACCTCTATATTTTCCCTCCCCTTTCTATCTTTGGCTCGACAGACATATCAAGCACCAAACACCTCTAGAACATTTTGGAATGTCTGGGAATTATCCTAAATACTTATCTAGTTAGTTAAGAAGGTTTGGTCATTCGGCACATTAGGCCCTTCAAGTTTACTTCCTTTTAGGTTAAGCCACACAATATTTTTAGATAATTTATATCTTAATTTTTGACTTATGGTTTGACTACCAAGTTTGACTTAACCGGTACGCCGTATCTATAGCCATGGATATGTTGTATCCATGCCAGACTACCAATACTCCGTATTCATAAATCCAAATATGTCATATCCACTTTTATATTAATACACCGTATTCACACTTACCAATACGCCGTATTGGTTTTGACAGACAGATGCTTAAGTCCTTTGGCACATTTAGGCTACTAAAGTTATAGTCAAACTTATCTAATGACCTTTTTGTAGTTAAATACTTAAAACCCAATTTTGAGGTGTTATAAGTCTACCTCCTTATTTAGATTTCATTCCCGAAGTCCCTTCATATAATACTAACTAAACTAGGTCGCACTTTACTTCTCATTCCATTTTAGCATTCTCAAACATATACCCAACTAGTTGCATTAACCTATATAGTTTTGCAACCCTAGCCATGCTATAACACCACTAATTACTCTTAACTCGTTCTACGTCTCGCTCATTTCTATCACATTTACACTCTTTCTAATGACAAACGTTAATTAAGTGGTATTTTACCATTTCTAATTCCATCATTTTAGTTAACTCATTTCTTACTCAATGCTCTTAATCACCTTATTCTACATTTTCAATCAAGGTCTATATGTCCCTTGAGAAATTTGCATTATCTTGACTTCGCGTAAGTCAAAAATTAGTTAAAACTTTTATATTTACAGTAGCCATCTTACCATTACTAATCATTTCCATTATAACACTTTTCCTTCTTTATTTCTTTTTAGTTAATTTTTGTCAAGAACTATAAGTCACTTAAGAAAATTCAATACTTTTACTATTACCTTCCAAACTGTAACCTTTGCCCCTTTGTGTTCTAAATATTTTATTTTTAGTCCTTTAACTATTTGACGTTTGTCAGTTTATTCAGATATTGTACCGTGTTGGCGGTGGTAATTTTATGAGAATTGTGGTAATTTATGGTTTATGGTGAATAATAGTCCTTTTTATAGGTTATTATTATGTTAGTTAAGTTCCGGGTGGTTGACCCTTGAGATTTGAGAAATGCCGAGAAACGAGTCCTGACACGTCTGTTAATGTCCAAATGAGTTTTGAAGGGTTTAAAGTGTAAATATGTCAAGTAAATACCCTAAGTTATTGGAAAAGTATTTTTAAGATGAATAAAAATGCTAATTAACTTTGGGGAAAATTTTACGGTTAAGTTTTACAAGCTTTTAAGTGATACCGACATGAAAAGAAAAGCCCGAGATCCCCTTGGATGCTCTACGTTGGTCAAACCCCCTTGGAGACAAGGAGGCATATTTTTAGGGCTTGTGTTTTTTAAAGGACTATAGATATTTCATTTCAAGCATTATCTTCACACACACACACAAAATCATTTTACTCTCCTTTTTTCTCACCCTTATACGTCCGAACTAAGTTACACACACATATATAAAATTTTAAATTTTGACCAAAAACATGAAGATTGGTGATATATTAGGTTGATTCTAGTGTTTGGGTATTCATATAAACAACGTTTGGGTTGTTCGGTTCGTGTCGAAATCTATATTTTGAAGACTTTTCTTGTAAGTTTCTAATTTTAAATTTCATTTGTCCTTTTGGGTTGATATTGATGCATAGATGTTAGTTGTACAAGTTGATCGTCGTAAAAAGTGAGTTTGGAAAACAAAACGAATAAAGGAAGAGGTGTTTGGTTGCGTCGAATAAAAAAAGAAACAAAGAAGGTTTTGTAGATTTGATATTGTGGTTGTGATGGTTAAAAAACATATATTGCTAGATAGCTTATTTTTTATAGTAGTTTGTATAGCTTATTTTGTGGGCTTTTCATGGCTTATTTTGAGCTTATATGCTCGCGGCTTGATTAAGAAAAACAAGGGATGTGTTTTTGGTTATTTGCTTTATATTGCGTATATTCGCGAACTATATTTGTAGCTTACGGTGTTAACCGAATATGTATCGTAGCTTATTAAGCGTATTTTGAGCTTATGGACCTAGTTTTTGGAGCTTTAGGCCAGCGGCCTGGTATGTGCTTAGTTACACATATCATTTACCAATAAAAATGTGCCTAAAATGACCAAAATATGCTAAAAAAATATTGTATTTGTGTGTTTTGTGATTTATGATTATGCAGGTAACGGATATCAACAAAAGGACAAAAACGAAGCCAAAATCAACAAAACCAAGCACGGGATTGGAAAGACCGCAAAAAGCCAAAGTTAATGTCAAAATCAAAGATCAAAGCCGAGGACGTGTGCATCTTAAATGGACCAACCCGCACCCATCCAATGGGTCAGGCCAGCCCATTAAGCCCTTAAAATTAAGTTTTATAAGTTAAGAAGCCCAAAGTCTTAAATCCATTTCCTAAATCCAAAACCCTAACTTACCCGGCCCAAATCAATTCAATTAAGCCCAACACCCTTAACCCCGTTAACCCACTATCCACTAAACTGTTTACACAGTTAGTCCTTGAGGAACTAACATTGCTAGTCCTTAGGGACTAACACTTTTAGCCCCTACACCTTTTTACATTTACACCAACAGTCCCTCTTCCCTTATATACCCATTAGCCCAGTTAAACATACCAAACCCTTTCCCGCCAAGACATTATTCACGTGTCTCTTTCACATCGACCCCTGCAACCACAAAAAAAAACATCACCATCCCATCAAACCCCACACCACAAACAACAAAACCAAGCTGGCAATCCCATCTTATTTCATTTGTTGAAGGTTAAAGACAAAAATGGAAGGCCAGGATCAATTTGCTTGGTGGGCAAGATTTTTGAAGGGCCAAGATTAAAGACTTTGTTCTCCTCACACTACTAGCACAACAAGCACAACTCAAAGGACTTGATTTCTCTATAAATAGCTTTGGTTTAGTTCAGTTTCAGTGTGTAATTTAGGAGTAGTATAATTTTACCTTTAATGTTTTTTAAATTCTGTCATTTTACTTTCAAAGCCTTGTAATATTTTTAAGTTAATAAAAATTTCAGTTTTAAGTTTATGTTAAATTCTGTCTTTTAAGTTCTTAAATGCATTTTAAGCTTATTTCTGTTTACAAGCTGCTATAAGCTCACTAAAGCTCAAATAAACTTTTAAAGCTTACTTGAGCTTATTGTTTAAGTACATTGCAATTTAGGTTGAATTTTGTAGTTTCTAAGAGCTAATTGGATGATAATCTTACAGAGGAAGAGCTTATGGGTATTTACGGCTTATTGTATAAGCTGAGCTTGTAGAATAGTTCTAAAAGCAGTTTAGCCCTTGTTTGAAGCAAAGGGCAATTGTAAGTTCATCATTTTACTTTACTGATCAAATTACTGTTCTATTGCTTATTGCTGCTTATTTTCTGTTTACTTTTGCTTATTAATGCTTAATATGTCTTTTCAAATGCTTTTTATGCTTATGATTTAGCTTTTATGACTTTTAATTGAATTTCATGCAAAACTGCTTGACTTAGTTAAATCTGCCTAATAGCTTAGCTTATTTCCTTGTGCTTATTCTCTTAGGGTAATTGCTTATTTGTCTCTTAGTATCTTAGTTCTTTAACTATTTTTGTAATTCATAGCTTAAGTTAGTCTATCTTAGCTTAAAAATGTTTTTCAAAGTTTTTAAAGGAGTGTTTGGCACAAGGTTTAAAATGGGTCAAATTAGTCTAAAAAACTGTTTGGGTCATTAAGTCAAATTTGATTAGCTTATTTAAGATCTTTAAATCAGTTTTCGAAAGTTTTTAAAGTTTAAAATTCATTTTTAAGGTTTTTAGCAAACATGGTTTGAATCTGTGAGGTTTGAGCTTTATAGCTTAGCTTATTGGCTTAGGTTTTGATTAGGTGCCTATAATTTGTGTTTTCATGCTTGTTTAAGGTTTAGAATGCAGTGGAATGGCTTAGGTTCAATTATGCAATTGTCCTGTTGGTTTTAGGTCAAAACTGTCATAGTAAGTTTTCAGCTCAAACACCACTTTTTAATCTTAATTTGAAGTTAGTTAATGAAAGTTTTAGAGTCTTATTTTCATAGCACAAGTAGTTTATAGTATAGAATTTATCTGTTTGAGCTTATTTTACAGTTTAGTCACCTTAAGCTAGCTTATTTATAGGGCTGCAAAAGCCTTTTGTCTTTTAGAAAAATACTTGAAAAAAACCAAAAAAGTGTAATCTGTCTTTTTCAAAAGCCTTTTTTTAGCTTATCAGTTTTTCAAAATGGTTAAAATTTGCTTTTTCTTATAGCTTTTAATGGTAGCTTAATCTGTTTTTAGGTTTTGAGCATTAACTTTTTAGTTTGCTAGCTTAATTTTAAGCTTAAAAAGTGTTTGGTAGACTGTTTTATAACAGTTTTTGGTTAAAAAGATATTTTGCACTTTTGAGCTTATTGCTTAATGGATTTGCTTATTTAGTATTTAGGATTGATTATTAGGCTAGTTTTAAGATATTTGTAGCTTATTTGATATTGCTTATTGTTATTCATTAGTGCTTATTGGGTCTAGGTTAATATTTGTGTTTAGCTTATTAGGTTTCTCATTGCTTATTTAGCCTAAAAATCCCAAGCAGTTTAGTTAAAAATCACTTAGACTTACATAAGCAAACTGTCAACCTTTAAGCTGCGTAATCCAGCTTATTTCCAAGTTTTGTAAAAAGTTACTTTGTTAAAGTTTGTCATTTTAGCTTATTTTATAAGTTTTTAAAAAAGAAAAATAAAAAAAATGTTCTATAAAAAAGAGAGGTCACAGGGGTCGAACCTGTGACCTCCCCTTTAACATGCCACACAATTTAACACACACCACACTACCACCAGCACCAGTAGGGCCATCTAGTCTTATCTTGCACAATTTATTATTTACCCCCTTTTAGTCCATTTTGCTTACCCGGCTTATTTTGCTTTTTAACTGCTTATTCATTCAGCATTTTTTTAGTTTCTTAATTTTCTTAGATTCTACTTAGCTTAAAGTACTTTTTGTGATTTTTTGTGATTTTTATAATTTAGTTTAATATTTTTAATACATTTTTTTATTAAATCAGTTTTTAATTCATAATAAATAAAATAAAAATAAAAATAATATAATTCATTTTTTTTAAATTTCTTTTATCATTTAGGACTGTTAAAAATTAAATTTGCATTCGTAGGGTTAAAATTTTAGAATTTGGTTTTTTAAAGAGCGGGATTTGAATCCTGTTATCGTTTTTAGGGTTTTAGCTTTAATTATTTTCGTTTTTAGTTTGTCGTACTTGTTTTTCTAGTAGAATTAGAAAATCCAATCAAAATCTTTGTTATTCAAACATCAAATATCAAACCGACTCTTGACTTTCCATTGCATACCTCGAACGGAAGAACGATCCGGGTCCGATTTTGAAATTTATTGATTTTAAAGCGAGAGATCGATACTTCTGGATATATATATATATATTGTGAACTTTTTGACTTGTTGTCTTGGTCAAGGGTGATTTGTCAAAGGTTTACCATATAGTATTATATATATACTATATTGACAACGAACCACGACCCATTAAGCACAAATAAGCCGTGGCTTATTTGAGTGCTTATTGTGGTCCGGGTTACTTTGTTACGTATCATGTGAGCTTATGTATATAAATGAGCCTTGGTTTTGGGCTTGGATCGTATTTTGGACGTATAAATACCTTAATGGACCCTTATTGGGCCTTAAAGTCCAATAAGCGATATTTAGTCATTTTAAGAATTTTGACGGACTTTTGGAAAGTGAAATGTATTTACAAAGTGATATTGAACGTTATTTTGGGAAAACGTTTTAGTAAACGTTAAAGATTGAGATTTGGAATTTTGTCAGAAAGTGTCGAAATTTTGAAAAGTGTTTGAAATTAAGGTTTGAAACCTTGGAAAACGCTATATAAACGTATGGATCATGTCGAGATTTCGTAAAAAGTTTATACTTAAAAATTTTTACTTAAGAATATGATTTTTGATTTTAAATAATAAGATATTATTTAATTATTGTATTTATTTAATAAATTTACTAAAAGACAAAAAATATAATCTTTCTCGAAACTTCTCTAATATGCTTTTATGAGTAAACGATTCATTTTAACCATATTATGATTATTTTACGGTAACTAAGGTTACCAAATAGACTTATCGGGATATATTTATAATTATTTATTATAAATATTTACTTATATTACTTATCTATTTTCTTTAAATAGTATAAGTATGTATAATTGAGATATCGGATTGATAAGATATTTTTGGATGAGACATCAACCATCACACCACTAAACTGTTAAGGGTAATTGTATAACGCGTCTAACTCCTATGCATCAAACGTGAAGACTGTTTTGGAAATGAATGATTAAAATGAGACATTAACTGGACTAGGTCGTGTACGGACGTCGTTGCATTTGCTTGTGTGATTGGGATTTGGTTACTAAAGACTTGCTTGAGATGAGTTCTTGTAGCCCCATTTTTCTACTATTTTTCTGTTGGGGGGAAATGATACTCAAATGTGTTTTGAACTGGTTTTTATTTGAACTGTGCAAAACATGGTTTTGTTTTTGGGACAATTATGTGCTTATGATTTCTATGTGAATATATGTGATGCAATTTTACTTGCATGTATTGTGTTTGGCATGCAAGGGTTATGATTTTACTTGCGTGTAATGTGTTTAGCACGACAAGGGTGATTGGCAAGGATTTTTCATGTCTTTTGTGGTCCTGCCCTAATATAGTGCTACAGCTGGTAGGCCCCTTAGGTGCGTAAGTGATATATTGTGTTTTCATGACTAGCGGGGATGCTAGGGCATGGTGATTGACTAGCGGGTATGTTAGGTCGTGTTTACATGATTAGCGGGGATGCTAAGTCATGGGTGATTCTCATATATTCACTATCATATTGCACTATTGTCCACTGTTTTGAGTTATTCGCACAAATTTTAGGTTTAAGGTCAAACCTACGAGCTTACCAACATTATTGTTGATAATTTTGAGTATCATTTTCAGGTGAAGTGAAAAAGGAATATTTTAGTGATATGTGATAGCAGGCTTAAAAGTATCCCGTGTGGATTTTCATGTGAAGCTTTGCTCGTTTGTTTGTTTAGTTCTTAGTATTTGGAAGTTTTGGTTTAAGTTTGGATTTGGACCCCCTGGGTGGGCATTTGAAATTGTAAGAGATTATGGATTTGGTTATGATTTGGGACATCACTCGAGGTTTGTTCGAGGTGGATGGTCTTCGTACCACTTGAAGTTTATGTATTGTAGTTTTCTCTATATTGTATCTTGTGTTATGATTGATCATTATGTTGCACTCCTGAGTTTCCGCCATTTTCGAGGTTTGATAGATTGGTAATCAGAGCCAAGGTTATAGAGAACTAGGTGGGTTGGCCTAGACTATAACCTAAGATCTGTCATTTAGTTGCATATAGGATCTATGTGCGCGGTGTTCTGATTTTGCTTTCTTTCGCGTGTTCGCGGTTTGGTGCTTTAGTTATGTCAGTCATTGAAATGTATGAGCGTAATACGGAGTACGACTGGGAAAGGATGCAGATATAAATACGGTGGCCAACGTAGTTATTGAAGTATCAAAACTTACTCGTACTTGGTAATACCATTCACACAAATTAATGTTGACACCATAAGGGGGTATTATGTGTATAATTATATATATAGTAAGATAGCTTATTCATGATTTTCAATTCGCACCTCGTCGAGAAACGACCTCGGAAGGTTTTTTTGGGATTTTACTTTGGGTAAAATTAATTTTTCTTTTTAAAAAAGACTTACGGAATACTTACCCACTCTTCTTAATTGATATTTATTGAAACAAGCTCCAAGAGCATGGTATGATGCATTCAAAATTTCGTTGATGTACAAAGGGTTTTACTAAAGGTACAATTGACCTGACTCTATTCACGATAAAATACGGGGAGGACATTCTACTTGTGCAAATTTACGTTGATGACATCATTTTTGGGTCTACAAACCCTATATTTTCTAAATGATTTGAAAAGTTAATGCACAGTAGATTTGAGATGTCCTTAATAGGGGAAACGAAATTCTTTTTAGGACTTCAGATCCACCAATCCCCACGAGGTATCTTTATCAATCAGGCTAAGTACACTTTAGAGATACTTAAAAACACATGGGTATGGAATAAGGGGACAAAGCATTGGCTGCACCAATGGCTTTACCAAAACCTCAATTAGATGCCTGACTTGAGTGGTGAACCCGTAGACCAAACTGGACTAACCATAGTAAAATCGGGTCACTTCATTATTTGTAATTAACATCTAGTTTCGACAGACATAGTGCAAGCAGTATGGTATTGTGAAGAGACAAGTAAGACGACTTGAAAAACACCTCAATGAGGTTAAAAGGCTCTTTAATACTTAAGGTACATTACATGGGAACTTGGAATCTAAGGGATCTGGCTTTGAACTAACGCTTTTTAAGAAGACGATCATGCCGGAATGTTTTGATACTCGCAAAAGGCAACTTCTGGTCGTATTACAATTCCTAGGTGATAAGTTAGTCAGCTGGATGTCAAAGAAGCAAGACTGTACTGCAATGTCATTAGCAAATGCTGAGTACGTGGCGTTATCTGCAAGTTGTGCTCAAGTACTATGGATGAAGACACAACTTAAAGATTATGGCTTAAACTACAATAAGATACCGTTGTACTGCGACTCTCAGTCAGCAATCGCAATTCATGCAACCTGGCAGCACTCCCGGACCAGCACTATCCATACTCGATTTCATTTTAATCAAGGACAGGGTGACAATGGTATAATTGAATTGTACTTTGTTAAGATACTGAGAATACTCCAATTAGCTGAATGTTTTACTACAAGCCTTACCCGAAGATAGGTTTCCGTTATCTTGTCAGACGAAGTGGATGAGATGTTGACTCCAGCTAAACTGGAGGTTCTGACAAACGAATCTGCTTGATAACCCATCAAACATCAACTTGTACATATTTTTGAGAAAAACAAATATAAAAATATAAAAATTTCAAAAAGAAAATACAAAATCAAAAAATGTTTCACAAAAAGAATCTTCTCGGCATGTCTCTTAGAATCGATAACATTTACGTACCTAGAAATGTTGATTAATATCGACATGGGCGTGTAAATGAAGTTCGAACATGAGTTTCAATGCTTTCTAAAACATGTCATTCTATTATTCTTCTTATGACTTGTAATTGCACTCAATTGCAACTCGGACCCGAACGACAAAGGAGAATGTACGTTTCAGTGCACTTATCCTTAGCATTAGAAGAGAAGTCTTCTAACATGATGTTTTTCAAAAAGTTGAACACAATTTTTTAAGAATTTCTCACTGACGATTCATAATCTTTCAAAATTGTGTGTTCAACACTCCTTCCCTCATATTGTTTTACAAAACAATTATTCTACAATTGGTGTCATTTTTAAATGAGTCAATGTTTGAGGGAGGGTTTTCAAAAAACAATGTTTTAATGATTGTTGGATAACCTATCATAACATGACAATTCTTATGTATTCAACACATTATAAAAAGTCTTAATAACATCTAAGCAATAATAATGAATATTAACTAGATTGATTGTTAAAAGATGATTAGGTGGTTGAGCATAATTTTTCGAGAATTCTTAAATGACAATTCATAATCTTTCAAAATTGTGTGCTCAAAAATGTTAACCCTCAATTTTATATTCATTTTACATCTTGGTATCATCTTTTTTGGTGTCACTAAAATCGAGGGGGAGCAAGTTCATGTTCCATGAAATTCATGCTAAGTATAAAAGTTTTCCCCTCGGAATTTTTATGACAAATTTTTATCACAAAGTATTTCAAAAACTAAGTGAATTAGTATTTAAAAATAGGGAGGAAATGTATTTAAAATGTGATCTTGAATATAATAAGTATCATATCGACCTCAAAGGGCTTGATATCTTCGGAAAGGTTTTATTGGGTTACGCATATCATACCCAACAACATCTTATTTTCATGACGATTCTGAAGTCGTAAGGTGGTTGGTTAGGTATTAGTCCTATGAGCCTAACCGAACCGGAGGGACTCTACCAAGGATAATCCATAGTTAGAATTATCATCCTTAGGTAGATTTGGAGATGGAATGAGTTAAGGGAATATGACGATAATGATTGAGCTAACACTGGAACAATCCCACAATAATAAAAAATAACAAGGTGTTAGTAATGACTTTTTGGTAAGCATTGAAGGGGTTGAAGAATGAAAAACGATAATGTTTTGGATAAAGGATGAAACAAAGTAGCATCCCTACAACTTGCAGAAACCCGGGTCAAATACATAATCTCTCATTTTTCACAAAGATGAATTATGATAATGACGACGACATAATGGAAACGTGATGACAATGCACAACCTTCCCATAGCATTTGGGTTTCTCTCAAATTGTAACTTGTCTCATTTGTCATGGAGATCAACACGACTTCTATTGACTTTCTCACTTCGAGTTAGTTGATATTGAAAAGGTGGCAGTTTGCTCTAGCCTTCGATTACTAAAACCAAAACGCACAAATCGAGTCTAGAGCCAAGAGATCAATAAAATAATATCTTATTAGGAATAGTCCATTACAACACTTGTTTTGTACATCAATAAGTTCACAAAGCTGTTAACAAGAGTATATGCATTATCCATGTGATTTTGCCCAGAAACATCCGTGTGAATACTTATGTATCATAATGAAGTTGGAAATCTGCTTGAGCAACATCAAACAAGCTTCTGGTAGGTGACTTGCGAGATTCTTCATGAATCAAACTTGTCTCAATTGGAAGAAAACGATGGTGCGATTCATGTGAATCATACTTATTCTAGGAATGATTGATGCTTTAATCAGAAGAGATAGTAGTGCATTGATTTCATCATTATCATGTTGATGTTAGTATTGCCATGACTGGGAGAGTTCCGGTAATGAGAACTAGGAAGCATGGTAAATTCTAAATACATCTGTGTTAGGAAGATCCTATCGCTTTTAAGTGGAAACCCTGTCAAGGGATTCTTTGAATCTACCTGATCACAAGGTACATTATTCTATACTATAAAAACCGGTCCTTACGGAACCGGAGGTTAATTCTACCAAATCGGAAGTGAATGACGAAGCCCATATATTCAGTCCACACACTTTATTGCTAACTGATTTATTTTCAGGATTCATATTAAAGATGGAGATGGAGTTGCCTAATTCCAGCTAAAGTCGGATTCCATTCCACTATGCTCATGCTCAATCTACAAAAGACATACTATAAGCATCAATTCAAGAATCAAGAAAGGTCAAGAATTAAAGACAAAGTCTTCCGCAAACTCTGATATACAAGATCTTCTTTCAAGATATCAAGTCTATCAAGGGAGATTGTTAGAAAGCTTTCAAGATGTGCAAAGTATGAGCATGTTGGTCAAGACACAAGATCGCAAGGCGGCAAAGACGATCAAGACAGAAGGATAAAGATTTAAAAGATCTCGGACGTAAATACGAAGTCAAAAGACAATGAAAAAGGCTCAAGATCTCGTTGTTTTCATTGTAAAGATCCGTTAGAAGAAGATGAACATTGTAAACGGTGTACTTGCAAGAGGTGTAGATCTGGTCTTAGTAAATGATTTTGCTTCATATGCGCTTGAAGTAATGAAAATTCATCCATTGATAACCCGAATCTGAATTCTTTCAATGATCCTCTAAATGTTTTCTCCTAACCTCCACAGCACCAATACGAGACATACTCTTGTGAGTTATGTGGAAACGATGCTCATTATGGTTACGATTGTCCGCCTCAAGTTCCTTTTATCTCTAATCCGGACTCGTGTTACAATCAAGACCTTAATAATTTTCTACAAACTTCACTTAATTTTCAACAACAATATCTTCGTTGTGAAAACTGCAGGGGTCCTCGTGAGACTTTTCAGTGTCAACCGCTGAACCAAAATTTTTATGAACCTAATCATTGCGATAATTCTAATTCTTTTAGTTTTGACCAATCCCAACCCCCGCAGTTTCCTGTCATTCATCAATCTCCTCAAGAAACGAGTGTGGAAATTTTTCAAGCCAGAGAAAACCTAATGGAATCTATACAAACCTTTTTAAAGAAGTTTAATCGTATATCTTTTAGAGAAAGGCCAAAGGTTTTATTGCTAGGTTGGGAGATTTTTTTTTGAAATTAAGCATGCTTGTAAAGAAAAGCAACATCAACCAGAGGATATACAAGAATTGCTTCGTAAACTTCTTAATGATGTGCAAATTATAAGTGAGGAGCTGGCAGATTATATTAATACTCTGAACTGGAATCGTCCTGCCTTCTATAAAGATGATGACGAGGAGTATACTATTGCAATCACACCCGTCTTATCAACCGAGGAGCCCGATAACTCTCTAAGTATGGGGAACGAGCATCTTAGCACTATTTCGGAAACGAAATTGGATGGATTAATAAAGTCTATTGTTGAGAACCTTGTACCAATCCTAAGTGAGTCTGAGAGTTTTTCTGATATCAAAAGCGAGTGTGATGTGCCCGTTTGTGATGATTTTACAACTTTCTCTAATCCTCTCTTTGATGCCGACGACGATTTTTCCTCTAGTGACGACGAGTCATTTTCTGATGAGGACGTTCCAAAGGAAATTTATTCGAACCCTCTTTTTGATGAAGAAATCATTTCTACTAAGATAGATCCGCATCACTTTAATGCCGAGTCTGATCTTATAGAATCTTTGCTTAATCGAGACACTTTGATTATTTCTTCTCCTAAGTTTGATTCTCTTCTCGAGGAGTTCTCCGGTGAACTCGCTCATATCGATTTAATTCCACCGGGAATTAATGAAACCGACTTTGATCCTGAGGAAGAAATTCGTCTTGTTGAGAAATTGTTGTATGATAATTCATCTCCTCGACCTCCGGAAGAATTTAATTCTGAAAATTCTGATGCTATAATCGAATCTTTCTCTCCATCTCCTATCCCCGTTGAGGATAGTGACTCTCTTATGGAGGAGATCGATTTATTTCTTACTCCGGATGACTCGATGCCACCGGGCATTGAGAATGATGACTATGACTCTGAAGGGGATATCCTTTTCCTTGAAGAATTGCTTAGCAATGATTCCCCTTCACTTCCTGAAAATGAGTCATTTCATTTTGATGTTCCATCATCCCCTCGTCCTCCTGCCTTAAAGGGTTGTTGGCTTGTGCTTTTAATGACTTTCAGCTTATTTGATTAGCTTATTTTTATTCACTTTTGCTTATTAGGTTTAGGTCTATGTTTGTTTCAGCTTATTTGCATTTCATTTTAGCTTGTTGAGTCTTAAAAAGCCCACTCAGTGTTAGTTTAATTTTTCCAAGTCTTAACTAATTTTCAAAGCAAAACTGTCACTTTCAAGTGCTTATTCCAGTTTATTGAAATGCTTATTTTGGGATTAATTTTGCTTATTAGGTCTAGGTAGTTATAGGTTTTCAACTTATTTGCTTTTTATTTGCTCATTTAGTCTCTAAAATGCTCCAACATATTTAGCTTAATATCATTTAGCTTATTTAAACCAAAACTGTCTTCCTTTTTCTGCTTATTCCTAGCTTATTTTTAAGTTCTATAAAAAGTCTATTTTTAAAAATAGCTTAATTTTCTTAGCTTTTTAGTTTTGTAAAAAAGAAAATTAAGAAAAAAAATGGTTTGTAAAAAAGAGAGGTCACGGGGGTCGAACCTGTGACCTCCCTTTTCTATAGCCAATCATTTAACACAAACACACACAACCATCTTGCCCTTGGGTCTTTTTCGTTATACCCTCCATTTATTTTTCTTTTATACCATTTTTAGCCTTTTAACTTTTTAGCCCATTTTGGCTAATTTACAGCTTATTTCAATAAGCTGGTGACACCAATTTATTTTTCCTAGGATTAGCTTACCTCAAAGTACTTTTCGTGATTTTTTCAGAATTTTCATAATTAGTTTAATATTTTTAATATTTAATTTGGATTAAAACTGTTTTTAATTTATATTAAATTAAATAAAAGTCAAAAAATACAATTTTTTAAATTTTTTTTTTATCATTTAGGACTTGAAAAAATTAAATTTGCATATGTAGGGTTAAAATTTGATGTTTTAGGTTTTGGTCGCGTTTTTAGGATTCCCGTTAACATTTTTCGTTTAAGTCCTTAATTGCTTTCGTTTTTAGTTTGCCTTTACTCGTTTTTGCATGTTATTAGTAGAATTAGAAACCAAACCGAATCTTGAATCATTCAAACACGCGATCACAAGCTTATTCACGATTTTTAATTCGCACCTCGTCGGGAAACGACCCGGGAAGGTTTTTTGGGATTTTACTTTGGGTAAAAGTAATTTTTCTTTTTAAAAAAGCCTTACAGAATACTTACCCACTCTTCTTAATTGATATTTTGGGAATACTACTTATTATATATTTATACTTATTATATATATAGTAAAGGTATTTTTAATTAGTCAATATTCTATATATATGTTAGTCTTCCTACCTATCTAACGTTGCTCATGTTCTCCCTCATATAGATAATGCCGCCAAAGATAAGGACCCGAAGTGCTGGCCGTCCTGTTGCCGAATCACGAGGTGGGGGAACAGGTCAACGGGTTGGTAGAGGACCTAGGGGAGGCAATGATGAGCGTGTTGACGAATTGAATGGTCAAGGGAATGACCAAGGGATGGGAGCTAATGGGGGGCATAGAAAGAGTCAATGGAAATGTAGAGGGAGTCAATAGGGGTGTAGGAGGAGCACCCGTCTTCTCGACGTTCATTTCCCAACAATTGCAGAACCTCTTACCCGTCATTTTAGCTCAGGTTGGTAACCAAAGAAATGTTGGAAATCAAAATGGTAATGTGGTTAATGAGAACGTTCAGGAGAACATTAGGAATGTGTTAGTGAATGGCAACCGGGTAGGTTGTTCATATAAGGAGTTCTTAGCTTGTAACCCTAAGGAATATGATGGTAAGGGAGGTGTTGTAGTTCTTACTTGATAGATTGAGAAAATGGAGTCTGTGCAGGATATGAGTAGTTGTAGTATTGACCAAAAAGTAAAATACACTGCTGGTTCATTTGTGGGTAAGGCTTTAGCGCGATGGAACTCCCAGTTCCGCACGCTAAGCCGGGAAGTTGCTGTTAGTATGTCATGGAATGACTTTAAGTTTATGATGATATGTTGATCCCACTTCAATAGATCGAATTCCTTAAGCTTGTATAAGGATTAGTTATATTAGATAAATCTAACACAACTATAGTAGAAACTGTGTTTGAGTGTATTAAAGATTATGCGGAATCGAATCTTTAATATTAAGAAGAATTCTTAATGAAACAGTAAAACTAAGAACATATAATTCAATAAACAATAAGCTCCAATATTATTAATTTAAATCAATACGAAATACTCTAAAGTATTAGGGTTATAAAATTTGAAGCTATGATATTCTATGAATAATCGTTTTTTATCTATGTTTGGTATATCAACTCTTATGCCCTAGGGACCTCATTTTATTACACCTAAGGAGTCCTAAACGATTCACAAGCTTACAATACTTTCTTAAGAATATCAAATCTTTTAAACAAATAAGTTATACATATCTTTTACACAAATAACCCATATAAATCACATAAGCAGTACTAACTAACTCAACAGTACTAACTTCTTCACTAGCAACATTAACTCCTTCAGCAGCATTAACTTTGTACTAACAGTAGTAACTTTCTAGCAGTAGTAACTACTTAGCAGTTTTTCTTTTAAGTCTCTGAGCAGTCTTAACTTCCACTAGCAGTAGTAACTTTGTACTGGCAGTTGTAACTTCACCAGCAGTCTTAAACACTTAGAATAATTTTCATTGAAATTCTCCAGCAACACTTACTTTGACTGAGCAGCATTAACATCAATAAGAGCAGCTGTAACTCCAAACAGCATCAAGAAGACTTTTAATCCCAACAATCCTCCTCTAAACTTGATATTTATCTCCAAAATTATCAAGTTTCTCCTTTAAAAGATCTATAATCACCAGGAGGATGCTTCCAAACACTTCATTGATTCTTAAGCTATTTTGTGAGAAGTTTAAGAAGCTGATATGCCATTTCACTGAAATAATCAACTTGAAGCTTATTATTCAGCATATCTATAATTGTAGGTGGTGTAAGGGGATATATCTTTTCTACCAGCATGTAAATCATTCCAGATTGCAAACTTAAGCAATGCACTCTACGTAAGTCAAATAGCTTCTAGCTCAAAACTTTGTACCTTTGTTGCAACTTCCAGATTTCATCTTCTACATGTGGTTCAAACATTGTTTTCAAATCATTCCATAATACCAAATCTAAGTCTTCTACTGGTCTTGTTGATCCATATTTAGCTTTTACCAGCTTGTACAGATCTTCTAAATCTTCCCTGGTAAAACTTTTAAGCATTTGACTAAGGACCTTGTACATTTGAGACTTTCCATCAGCTCTCACTATTTGATAATAGCTTTTCTTTCCTTCTTTGTAGATTTCCAGTCAACAATACTTGGAGACTTAGTAGCTAAAGGTACAACATCAATTGCAACCTCTTCTTCATCTGGAATGACTTCCATTAGACTTTGAAGCTCTGTTGTGTCTTTATCCTCATCCACCTTCTGCTTCTTAGTACTCTTTTGTTCTAACACTTCTCCTGCTCTTTTTGAACTACCTTCCACCAAGTTTGCTCTGAAGTTAACAAATGTATTCACCCTCTTCAAAGCTTTGTCAAACATCTTCTGAATAGAATCAAAAGATTTGTGCTTCAAGTATTTGAGCTTTTTTCCTTCCATATTCTTCAGGTAAGTACACATAATTTTTCTTTGTTGAGCTTGGGTTGGTGGTTTGTTCCTCTTCTCTTCTGCTCTTTTAGCAGCAAAGTTCTTTCTTCTTTGCTCCAAGAGTTGTTGAAATAATTTTGCCTTTTCTTCAACAGACAACTCTTCTTGCTCCTGTGCTTGCAATCTTTCAGCCAATTCATGATCAGCCTTCAATCTTTGCTTGAATATCATCCCATTCTTTAATCAAAACAATATTAGCTTCTTTTTCTTTTTCATCTTTCTCTCTTGTAAGTCTTTCTTCTTCATCAAATTTAGCTTATAACTTTAAAGCAACTTCTTCATCAAGCCTGATTAGATCTTTCTTCTTCATAGGCTTCACATGTTCTTCTATCATTATTCTTTTACCCTTGTCCTTTGATTGTTGTGAAGAAATTGTTGGTGTAGATTTTGTTGGTTTAGATTTTGTTGTTGTAGATTCACCTGGCTCTTGAAAAATAATCCCTTTCACCTTGGGTTTTGAAGTTTTTAATGCTTCAAGTGCTTGAGCCAAAGTAATCTCTTCAGTAGTTATTGTAACAGTTGTTGCAGCAGTACTAACTTGAGCAACATCAACTACTTCTTCAACAACATTTTCATTTTGCCCTGCAGCAAACACTTCCTCACCATCTAAAGCATCCACATCAAACATTTCTTCATCCACATTTTGAACATTAACCAGGGTAATGTCTTCATCTGCATCAATAGCATTAATCCTCCTCCCCTGTTTGGATGCATCCTTACCCAAATCTTCTTCATCACCAGAGGATTCTACCCTAGCACTCAAACTAACTTTATATAGTCTCTTCAGCTTATGAGTCCTTACTGTCTTTCTTTTCAACTTCTAAGACCTCCTTCTCAAACTAGCAATCTCATTAGCTTGAGTGGTCTTTGTTTTCTCCAAATCAAGAACCTTTGTTGTAAATTGGTACATAATTCCATCAATTCATCAAGTTTAAGTATATCCTCACCACTTCGAAGTGTGTTACCTCTGGCGAGCAGTGGATCATAAGATTGTGTAGATACATTCTCAAACCTAGTTTGAGCAATTGTATCCCCCATGGTTTCTTGGCACCTGGGACCACCACCTGAAGTAGTTTTTAGGGAACTAGATTCATTAGGTGTTGCCTTGGATCGAGTCTTAGTTATGTTATCACTGTCATGCTATGCTTTTAAGCTAGAAGCAGTAGTGGCAGCCCTCACCAAACTGTCGCCCAACTCCTTATGGACAGCCTTATCTGTAATAATGTATGTAGGACCACTAAGATGAGGTACTTAAGTGTCCTTTCTCTTAGGCTTCCTAGGTTTTTGAGTCTTTTGAGGTGGAGGAGATGATTGAATAAAAGTGGGTGTGTGTTGGGGATCAGTTAGCATTGCTGAACCTTCACCCATTTGGTTTTGAACCAACATAGTTGGAAACAAATCTGTCACTTTTCCAGAAAAATCTTTTCCCACCCTTCTCATATTTCTAAAGATCTTCTTAGTGTGAGAGGGTGCAATATAAATTCTTTTGTGACTTGGCACCCCATCAAGTTGTTTATTCAAAAACACTTGTACAAACCTTGGATACATCAAAAATTTCTCAGACAAATTATCCAAGTTTCTAACCGTACTTTCAAAAATGTATTTTGAAAAATTGAATTTCTTATTTGTAGTTAAGCAGATAATTGCAGATGCCATAGTGCTACTAAACTCATTCTATGCAGTAGTCTTTGAACTTAGGCATTATAAAATAGAATGAATCAGAAATTTCCATTGTGGGAAAAAGAATGCCTTATAGAAAGTTAGCTTTTGTGAAATTTTCTCATACTCCATCAGTGTAAGCTGTTCAAAGATGGTAGAATTTGGTAGACAATTAACACCTTCTTTATCTTCTAGTTGAAGATTTCTTCTAACAGTAACTTCAGTAATGATAACCTTCTTGCCATCTACAAGGGCATGTAACTAAACTTCCACATTAATAGTTTTGGCCTTGACAGTAGACCAGAACTGTTCGATACATGAAATATATATTGTAGGATTAACGGTTAAAGCGTACTTTATGGGGTGTGCATTCAGAAAATCCACAATTTGCTCAAACCCATCACTCTCTTCGGGTTTAGACAAAAATGCGACCATATTATGAGTATCTGTAAACTTTAGATTCGCCATTTGTGTTGGGTATTGATAATGGATGATAAAATTAAGTTAGGGTTTGTGATTAGAGAGTTTATGAAAGTATGAAATCGATTAAATGACTGATTGAAACCCTTAATCGAAGTATTTATGAAAATACCCTCAACAGCATTAACTTTCACCCAGCAGTAGTAAGTTATGCCTAGCAGCATTAGCTTAGAACCAGCAGTAGTAAGTTATGCCTAGCAGCATTAACTTTGAGTCACCAGCATTAACTCCAATTCCATTCCAAACAGCTTTTTCATCATCAATGTAACACTTTTCTTTGCTTATCTTGCAAAATGTTAGTCCAAAAACCAAGAAAACACAAGCCATAGGAATTTTTACAATTATTACAGTATTAATTATACCTAGCAGTATTAAGTATAATTAACAGTAGTAACTCAGCAGTATTAAGTATAACCAGCGGTACTAATTATACTTAACAGAAGAAACTTTTAATGACATGAATAACAGTACTAATTCATACAAAACTCTACAAAAACATAAAGAGATAAAAGACTTTAAAGATTCATCATTCCAATACTAACAATTAAATATTGAAATCTACTTACATCAAAAGCTTTTATAAGCAAGTCTGCAACATTCTTGTCAGTATGGATTTTGACCATTTGAATCAATTTCTTTTCATTGCAATCTCTAATAAAATAATGTATGATCTCTATATGCATTGTTTTTGAATGAAAAATAGGATTTTTAATTATGCAAATAGTACTGTTATTGTCAATAAAGATCTTGGTATGCATAAAATTATACCCATAATCAAGTAGTTGATTTTGAATTTAAAGCATTTGTCCATAACAACTTGAAGTAGCCACATACTCAGCTTCTGTTGTGGAATTTGCAACCACTGTCTGTTTCTTGCACTGCCATGATATTAATCTACATCCAAGGAATTGGCAACCCCTTGTTGTAGACTTCCTATCTAAGCTTGCTCCAGCATAATGACTATCAATGTATGCTACCAAATCAAAAGGAGAATCTTTTGGATACCAAAGGCCCAGTTTTGGTCGACCTTTTAAGTACCTAAAAATCCTTTTCATAGCATAAAGATGTGAAACCTTTGGATTGACTTGGTATCTAGCACAAGCACACATGTCAAACATGATGTTTGGTCTTGAAGATGTAAGATACATCAATGAACCAATCATTGACCTATACATATAAACATCCACTTCTTCACCATCTTCATCCTTGAGCAAAGGCTTTTGAGTTTCCATTGGTGTGCTTGCAGTCTTGACTTCTGTAAACCTAAATTTCTTTAAAATTTCAACAACATATTTATCTTGACTAATAAATATGCCATCCTTCTTCTGCTGCACTTGTAATCCTAAGAAGAATGTAAGTTCTCCCATAGAACTCATCTAAAATTTCTCATGCATCAACTTTTCAAATGCATTGCATAGCTCTTTCTTTGTTAAACCAAAGATGATATCATCCACATAAACTTGGACCAGAAAAATATCACCTTTATGCTTTTTGATGAATAAGGTCTTGTCAATTTTCCCTCTTTGAAATCCATTGTCTAACAGATATGTTGACAAGGTTTCATACCAAGCTCTAGGAGCTTGATGTAGTCCATACAGTGCTTTTTCAACCTTGTATACTCTATCAGGAAAGTCTGGATCTTCAAATCCTGGTGGTTGACATACATACACCTCTTCTTCAATCTTCCCATAGAGAAAAGCACTTTTTACATCCATTTGATACACCATAAAATCTTTAAATGAAGCATAAGCTAAAAATAGCCTAATAGCTTCAATTCTTGCAAAAAGGGGCAAAGACTTCATCATAGTCAATCCCTTCTTCTTGTGTGTATCCTTAAGCAACCAATCTTGCTTTATTTCTTATCATAATTCCCTTTTCATCCTTTTTATTCCTGAAAACCCATTTAGAGCCTATAGCCCTTTTTCCATTTGGTAAATCCACTAAAGTCCAAACTTCTTGTAACTTGAATTGTAGAAGCTCTTCATGCATAGCCTTTATCCAGCTTGGATCCTTCAATGCATGAATTACCTTTTTGGGTTCTTCCTGTGATGAAAAACAAGCAAACAAACAGTTTTGAAGGTCTTTATGGTTTGTTCTTTGTTGAATAGTACTAACAAACCCATGTTCCTTCAAATTCTTTGACATCTTTCTTGTTTGTGTAGCTGATTGCAAATCTCTAATCACTTGATCAAGAGGATGATCTTTATGAATTCTTATAGTTGGAATAGGACTGACTTGGATTGTTGTATCCAAATTGTTCATGTCAGCCTCTGCACCATCATCTTCATCATCTCTTGAGAAGTCAAATATGCTATAATCTTCCAAAGCAGGCATATTTGGATCAAATGGAAGTTCAATGCTTGTTTTTCCACCAACAACATTAACTAGCAGCATTAACATTGTTAGTGCTGTTAACATTATCTTCTTTCTTCTCTTGATCAATACCTTTACTATCTTTTCTTGGATCTTTATCAACCTTCTTTCCATCATCACTTGAAGGTTTCAATCATCATATGAGAACTTTTTGGATCTTGGAAAAATGGCGGGATCAGCAGTCCATAATGTAGCAAAATGTAAATCTTTGACGGTTCTGTCTTCCTATCTAGCTTGACCTTACATTATCACTTTGGTTTTTGTCCCTGTTAAAACATTAGGACTGTCGAACAGCAACAGTTGGCTCATATTCATTATTCTGTTAGTGCATTCATATCAAATTAACCGTTCTGTCCACTACTACAAAATTAGGGGTACTTCACTGAACTAATATGCAGGATTCTTCCACCTATCCTTGTTTACTATTTTTTTAGAAACATACTCTAAAGGGCTTTACTATTTAAAGAGTATCCACAACGAAACCTTCATCTGCTTACCCTTCAAATTTGACTAAGTGATCTATGGTATTAAGAATAGTAACAGGACACCCAAATGGTCTCATAAAACTTAAAGTTGGTGTTCTACCATGAAAAAGTTCATATGGGGTCTTGTTATGAGGCTTAACTACTAACACTCTATTTTGCACATAGCAAGCAATATTAACTGCTTCTGCCCAAAAAGTAGTTGGCAACTTAGAATCAGCTAGCATAGTCCTAGCAGCCTCAATTAGTGTCCTATTCCTCCTCTTAGCAACTCTATTTTGTTGAGGAGTTCTAGCTACACTAAATTGTCTCAAAATACCCTTCATCTCACAAAACTGATTCATTTCTCTGTTTTTGAATTCAGTTCCATTATCACATCTAATCACCTTAACCTTGTGATCTACTAGATTTTCTATCCTAGTTATAAAGGACTTAAGAATGCCACTAGTCTCATCCTTAGTAGCTAGAAAGAAAACCCATGTAAACCTACTATAATCATCTATGACAACTAGGCAATACATTTTCTTCATAAGGCTTTTTACAAATGTTGAACCAAACAAGTCCATATGCAACAAATGTAAAGGAAGACTGATTGAGTTCTTAGTTTTGGACTTACAAGAGGCTCTGTGCTGCTTTCTCTTTTGACAAGCAACACAGGTTTGATCATTTTCAAAAAGTTTAGAAGGTAAACCTCTTACAAGATTTCCCTTAACCAATTTATTCATGGTTTTAAAATTTAAGTGACCTAGCCTTCTATGCCAAAGTTTAGATTCATCAGATGTGGCTTTTGCAAAAAGGCAAGTTAAACCTCTTTTAGGAACTATGTTCTTTAAATCAACAATATACATATTGTTCTTTCTAGGAACTCTAAGTAAAACCTTACTTTCATCAATTAACCTAAATTTTAGAGATAAAACAATACCTTTAGTGTCACTAAAAAAACACTATTCTTTTTATGATACATTTGTGAGACACTAAAGAGATTAAACTTTAACTCTCTCACAAAATACATATTTTCAAAATCTAGATTACCAGTTTTAATGGTATCTTTTCCTGTGATTTTCCCTCCTTTGGGGTTCCCTCTAAAAGCAACATATCTTCCATCTATCTCTTCATAGTCTATAAGATAGGACATTTTCTCTGTCATGTGCCTTGAGCATCCACTATTAATCACTCTTTGATCCTATAAATCTATTTGTGGATTTCCCTGCACATTAGATAAGAAAATCAATTTCTTTTGGGGACCCAAGCCATCACTGACTTGGATCTGCCTTGTGCATCAATATGATCAAACTTTTTTTAGGGTTATTGATGCACTGTTGTGTTTAGAAACATGGTCTAAAACTTTAGTCTTTGGTTTCCAAACCCAACAAGCTGAGGCCTTAACAACATTAACATTATTTCTCTTAATAGCATTAACTACTACTTTTGACCTAGCAGTATTAAATTTTTTACCACTAACAGTATTAACCCTTTGATCAATATTACTGTTTTTGAATATTGTGTTCTTATGAATGAGCCTCTTAACAGTTGAATGTGCTATTTTAGAAAGATATGACATTGGTCTAGCAGCATTTACTATTATTTTTGAGTGAGCAGTATTAACTTGTCTAGCAGTATTAACTGATACTGCTGTTTTAGAAATATTTTGTCTAGCAGTATTAACTGATACTGCTGTTTTAGAAATATTTTGTCTAGCAGTATTAATTGATACTAAGCCAGACTTCATTAGTACTGCTATTGGAACTAAGTTCTTTTTAGCACAGGGGTGAGTCTTTTTAACAAAGTTTTGATGATTCACCCTTTGAGCATTGTTCCAAATAGGTTTTACCATCCTTTGATTTTGAAACTGTTTTTGATGGTAATTGCAATCAACCTGCAAATGATCAAAGCTTCCACACACATAACATGCCTTATTAAACATCTCAAAATTGCTTCCTAGTTTTTGAGACATCATATTGTTCTAATTTCTTTGGTTGCCTCTTGGACTGTAAGTGTTTTGCCTATGTTTCTTAACTTGTTTAACAGTTTTCCTAGCAGTTTTCTCTTGTTGCTTAGGTTTGAAAAACTTTATCTTAGCAATACTAGGCTTAACTGTTTTCTTCTCAGTTTTAGTTTTAGACACATTTTCTTCCTCACTGTCTGACACCCAATCTTCAATAATTAGGGAATCATCAGACTTCCTAACTACCTTAGACACTTCTTCATCAGACTTTCTGTTCTCAACTACATGCTTATTAACAAACTCATCTAAACCGGTAAAAGATAAATCAAGTGTTGGAGGCATGAAATTTCCTTTGTAGGGAGGTGGAACTGCATTATAATTTTTATAGCCTAAACCTTTCTTGCAATTATCAACAATCTAACACTCTATGAGCTTGTTTAAGCTTTTAGATGCATTTTTTAATTTGTCTATATTTAATTGAATGCTATCTTTTTGTTTTTGAACGATTTCAAGCTTCTTCCTAAGCTCCCCAATAGTTATTTCTCGTACTTGAATATCCCATTTTAAGCCCTTAATTTTTTCTTCATAAATAGACTCATTTTTCTTATAAATTTCAAGTCTCTCTTCCACTGACTCTAAACCTGTTTTATAACCTAGAACCATTAACTCAGATTTCTTAAAATCTTTTAATAGTTGATCATATTGAGATTTAAGAAGTTTAACAGTTTCCAAACAAGATTTAGAACAAGTAGAATCATTAGATACCTCTAAGTCAGAACTTGAAGATGAGTAAGCCATGAGTGCATAATTAGGTCCTTCCTTTGCCTGATCACTCCAGTCATAACCACCAAGACCATCACATGACACCAAAGCTATGGAAGTAGGTGTTTCCACATGCACAATCCTTCTTGAGCTTTCTTTTTTCTTATTGTCTTGGTTTCTTGGAGCTCTACACTCCCTAGCAAAATGTCCCCTCTTGTGGCAGTTGTAACACTCCACTTTGGACTTATCAAAACCAATAGTCTCATTGCCATTAATAGTAAGCTTCCTTCCTGTATTCTTTAAAAAACTTCTAGCCCTTATAGTCAACATGGCCATTAGCCATCTCAAATCCATCTCTTAGATGTCATTAGGATGGATTTATTGCAAGTCCTCATGTGCAAGTTGAGGACTATTTGGTTGACTAGCAAAGAATGAACAAATAACAGCATCACTCAAGTTATCAATATTTGTAGAGTAAGCAGCATTAACTTGAGTGCTAGCAGTAGAAACTTCATGAACAATATTAACTACTTCATTAGTGCTGTTAGTGTTGTTATTTGAAGAGGACACAAAAGCCATGTTCTGTGTGCTTGAACTTGAGCTAGACATCCCTTTAACTTCTGGTTCATACACCTTGAAGCTGTTATAGAGATCATCTATGCTCATTGTTTCTAACTCATCTTTATTCCTCCACACAACAGCATGTGTGTTCCACTCATGTGACAAACTTCTTAATAACTTTTGATTAACATCTTCTTGTGAAAGCTTTTCATCCAAAAGCTCTAACTGACTCACAAGCTTTTGAAGCCTATCAAAGGTTTGATCAAGCATCTCTGAGCTTGGAGTAGTGAAGTTTTCATATTGCTGCTTTAAGAGATTTCTTTGAGTCTTCTTAGTAGTTGCATTCCCACTAAATCTCTTTTCTACAACTTCCAGCAACAGCTTAGCATCCTTTACAGAGTTAAACTTTAACTGATGTTCATTGGGAATGCCCATTATTAAAGTACTTCTAGCCTTCACTTCTAATCTTCTCTGAGCCTTATCTTCAACAGATGTAATAGGCATCACTTTTTCAACACCTTCCACAACTGCTATTTTTGGCAAGATTGCATCATTCTCTATGACTTCCCATAGTGCATAGTCTATCATCTGGATGTATTATTCAATCCTCATCCTCCATAACTCAAACTCACCTGGTTTGAGCATGAGAACTTTGGATGTAGCCACCATGTGTGCAGAATCTTGATCCATATCTTCTAGCAAAGTTTCTCAAAGCAACAAGCTCTAATACCACTTATTGATCTCACTTCAATAGATCGAATTCCTTAAGCTTGTATAAGGATTAGTTATATTAGATAAATCTAACACAACTATAGTAGAAACTGTATTTGAGTGTATTAAAGATTATGTGGAATCTAATCTTTAATATTAAGAAGAATTCTTAATGAAACAGTAAAACTAAGAACATATAATTCAATAAACAATAAACTCCGATATTATTAATACGAATACTCTCAAAGTATTAGGGTTACAAAACCTTATTGCTATAATAATTCTATGAATGACTCGTTTTTTGATAGATCAATCTCTATGCCCTAGGACCTCCTTTTATAGACCAAAGAGTCCTACACAGCTTACAATACTTTCCTAAGAATATCAAATCTTTTAAACAAATAAGTTATACATATCTTTTACACAAATAACTCATATAAATCACATATACAATACTTACTAACTCAGCAGTACTAACTTCTTCACTAGCAGCATTAACTCCTTCAGCATCATTAACTTGTACTAACAGTAGTAACTTTTGTACTAGCAGTAGTAAATACTTAGCAGTTTTTCTTCTAAGTCTCTAAGTAACCTTAACTTTCACTAGCAGTAGTAACTTTGTAATGGCAGTTGTAACTTCACCAGCAGTCTTTAACACTTAGAATAATTTTCATTGAAATTCTCCAGCAGCACTTACTTTGACTGAGCAACATTAACATCAATAAGAGCAGCAGTAACTCCAAACAGCATTAAGAAGACTTTTAATCCCAACATGATAGAAGAGTTTTATCCTAGTCATGATATGCAAAAGTTGGAAACTAAACTGTGGAATCATGTTATGGTTGGGGCTGGCCATGCGGCTTACACTGACCGATTCCATGAGTTGGCTAGATTAGTTCCCCATTTAGTGACCCCAGAAAGTAGGAAGGTTGAGAGATACATGTATGACCTTGTTCCACAGATCTGTCGGATGGTGGCAGCAACTAAGCCAAAGACTATGCAAAAGGTTGTGCAGATTTCTGGTGCACTGACCGATGAGGCTATTAGGAATGGATCAATTAAGAAGGTTGAGAAAAGAGGAAATATGGGGGAACCTAGTAAGGATAAGAATGGTAGGGATGATAATAAGAGGACTAGAACTGGAAATGCTTTTGCTACAACCGTAAACCCTGTAGGAAGAGAGAATACAGGTGCTTGGCCCATGTGTACCACTTGCAACTCCTACCATGCACCTAGAGGGCCTTGTCGCACATGCTTCAACTGTAACCACCCGGGTTATTTTGCAAGGGATTATAGAGTTGTGCCTAGGAATGTGAACCTGGTAAATGTAAGGAACCCAACACCTACTCGTGGAGCATGCTATGAATGTGGTAGTACCGACCATCTCAAACTGGCATGTCCTAGATTGAATAGAGCACAAGGACCGGGAGGAAACTGTCCAAACTAAGTCGTTGCTAATAACGGGGGTCAGGGTCATGGAAACCAAGGGAACCAAGCTAGGGGTAAGGCATTCTTGTTGGGAGCAGAGGAAGCTCGCCAGGATTCGAACATTGTGACGGGTACATTTACTTTTAAAAATCATTTTGCCAATACCTTATTTGACTCTGATGCCGACTGTTAGGAATACGAAATTCCTAGGAAAGTGTCGGTCGCTTCCATAGATAAATGTCGTTAAATCGTTAAGTAATTTTTGGAAACTTACATAGTTAGCTAGCTAAAGGCCCATGGATAAACCTATGCAAGTCTAAGCCCACCATCTATTGTAAGTATATAAACACCTCTCCATGCCTTGGAGAGGTGGTTGGTTGCTTATTTTTACACACTTTAATATATGTTTACTTTCTTTCTCTAAGTGTTCATCCAACCCTTTTTCTTACTAAAACAATATCTTTCCCTCTCAACTAGTATGTTATTTGATTAGTCTTCAATTGGTATCAAGAGCCATGGAGTAGTGTGCTTAGTTTTTGTGTTTATTTGTTTTTTGTTCGTGTGTTTTTTTTCTTCAAAAGCACCTCATCTTTTGATTTTTTTTGTTTTCTAAGCTTATAATCCACACTAAAGGATCATCTACATAGGTAGCTTTGATCTAGTATCATTTGATATAGGTGTGTGTGCTTAGACTTATAGAAAAATCTCTTATTTTGTGTCTTTTGGGTTCGTTAGCTTTATAACAGGTGAAATCTGATTTTCATTTTGGCTTAAAAACCTTAAAAGTTTTTATTTTCTTGTCCTCTAAGGCTTTTTAACTTTTGGTACAAAATTTTCGAAAAAAAACCAATTAGTAAAAAACTGTCTTTTGAGTTTTGAAAAAGTGGGTTTTTCGTGCAAACCGATCTAGTCATTTCAGTGGAAACCGAACTAGTTAGTTCCAGTACAAACCGATCTAGTCATCTCAGTGGAAACCAAACTAGTCACTTCCAGTGCAAACTAATCTAGTCATCTCAGTTGAAACCGAACTAGTCAGTTCCAGTGCAAAAACGATCTAGTCATCTCGTGGAAGAATAGTCACTTCCTGTGCAAACTGAATTAGTAATCCCAGTGGAAACCGAATAGTCACTTTCTTTGAGAACCTGTAATAGTCACTTTCTTTTAGAACCGAACTAGTCATTTTTCTTTGAGAACCGAACTAGACATTTTCTTTGAGAACCGAACTAGTCACTTTCTTTGAGAACCGAACTAGTCATTTATCAGTGTGAACCGAACTAGTCCTTTCCAGTGCAAACTGAACTAGTCAAGTTTAACAAAATCGAACAACTCAAATTTTCAAATTATATGGTTTATTTCTTTGACTTGTAAAATCCCGTGATACATTAACTTGTTTTCCTAGTTTTGTCAAAAATTGTAAAATCCCGTGTAGTTTCAAGAATTAAAACTCTTAAAAGACAACTTAAACAAACATAATTTCTTTCTATCACCGTTCGATCCGACAATAATCTTTTAACATACAAATTCTTAATAACGACTCTTGCAGACAAAGCAATTCTTTCGGGTGCCAACAATTGTATACCTATGTTGGAAAAAGATATGTATGATTCTTGGAAAAGCATAATGGAGCTATATATGATGAATAGACAACATGGAAGAATGATTCTTGAATCCGTTGAAAATGGTCCACTCATCTGGCCTTCAATTGAAGAAAATAGAGTGATAAGACCAAAGAAATATTATGAGTTATCTGCTACAGAAGCAATTCAAGCTGATTGTGATTTTAAGACAACAAATGTCATTCTCCAAGGACTACCACCTAAGGTCTATGCATTGGTTAGCAATCATAAAGTCACCAAGGAACTTTGGGCAAGAATTCAACTTCTCATGCAAGGAACCTAATTGACAAAACAAGAAAGAGAGTGTAAGCTTTATGATGATTCGATAAGTTTGCTTATAAGAAGGGGGAAACACTACGTGAGTTCTACTTGAGATTTTCATTGCTACTCAATGACATAAACATCTACAATATGAAACTGGAACAATTTCAAATGAACACCAAGTTTTTGAACACTCTTCCTACTAAGTGGAGCAAATTTGTGATAGATGTCAAATTGGTTCGGGATTTGCATACAACTAACGTTGATCAGCTTCATCCTTACTTGGGACAACATAAATTTCATGCAAATGAGGTTTGTTTAATGTATGAATGCAACTCAGATCCACTTGCTTTGGTTGCAACCCATCAGATGACCCAGTCTCCTTATCAAACTCATCAAAACTTTTACCAAAACACTCAATTTCAACCACAAGTTTCACCATATCAGTCTCCGCAGTATGGATTACCTTATCAGTCTCAACAATACTCAACTCATCAATCATCAACACCTCTTTCAATCACTTTACCATCCAATGATTATCAATCATCAGTTCTCCACAACGTTTATTCTCCATCATCATCCATACCTTAATTAGAATATGCTCTCACAGTTAACCAACAACCTGAATTTTCCCAACCAGACTTGGATCTAATTGTTCTAGTGTTCTAGAAAGGTGATAATCTCATTGATTCCATCAATCACATGATGTCTTTCTTGACTGCTATTGTCACTTCCCGCTACCCTACTACCAATAATCAGCTAAGGAATTCGTCAAACCCTAGGCAACAAGCTACTATTAATAATAAAAGAGTGACCTTACAACCAATTCAGGGGAGACAAATATCTTTAGCTACAAGTACTACAAGGACATACACTCCAGGATCAAGTGGAAGCAATTATGGGAAACAAAGGACTGTTATTTGTTACAACTGCAAAAGAGAAGGCCACATGTCCAAACAGTGCACTAAAACTAAGAGGAAACGAGATGATACATGGTTTAAGGATAAAGTGTTGTTGGTACAAGCTCAAGCAAGTGGTCAAATTCTACATGAGAAGGAACTTGCATTTTTGGCAGATTTAAGAATTCCAGAAGGTTAAGCCACACAGACTGTCATTACTCATAATGTTGCTTATCAAGCTGATGATTTGGATGCATATAACTCTGATTGTGATGAACTCAACACTGCCAAAGTTGCTCTCACGGTGAATATATCTCATTATGGTTCAGATGCTCTTGCTGAGGTACACAATCATGATAATATGAATAATAATGTGATTAATCAAGCTGTACAGGCAATGCCGTCTTCTGAACAGTCAAATGTTGTGAACTACTCAGAGACTGAAATAACCAGTTATAGCAATATCATTCATTATTCTCAGTATGTGATTGAATCACAACAGGTAGCTGTTCATAATTCTAACTCCTCTACACAACAAGATGCACTAATATTATCTGTGATTGAACAACTGAAAACCCAAGTAGTTAATTGTTCCAAGATAAATTGAGACAATAAAAATGTCAATGATACTTTAACTACCGAGCTTGAAAGATATAAAGAACAAGTTAAAGTTTTGAAAGAAGGACAAAATGTTGATTTAAAGAGTAATGATAACGTTTTAGATTCAAGTGCACAGTCTGTAGAGATTGATCGTCTTAAACAAACTCTTTCTGAACATTTAAAAGAAAAGGAATCTTTAATGCAAACAGTTACTCTTCTCAAAAATTATTTTAAGAAAGAAGAATCTAGGAACATCGATAGAGAGATTGCGTTAAAAAAGATGATCAAACAGCTAGATAATATTGTTTTTAAAAGAGATCAATCCGCACAAACTATTCACATGTTGATGAAACCTCAGTTTTTCTATGATCATACCACTAAAGAAAGCTCAACAGTTGGAACCAAAGCTTTATGATGGTAATGTCATTAAGAATACGAGGGCTATTGTGATTCCTGACTCTGAAGAAACCCTAATGCTTGCTGAAGAGAGTCGTTTAAAAATGCTTTTAAAACAAAAGGATCCGATGATGTTAGAAAAGAAAGTTAATGCTACACCAGTCGATTATGCTGTCCTTAATCAACTTTATTAAGATTTTGAAACACGATTTGTTCCACAAACTGAATTATCTACTGAACAAGCCTTTTGGTCTCAGAATTTTGTGAATTCTCCGAAACCTACTATTTCTATTAGACCCACCAAAGTTGAGGTTCCAAAAGAACTTCCTAAAGTCAGCATGGTTAATACGAGTTTGAAGAAACTTAAATATCATCTTGCTGGTTTTGACGTGGTTGTCAAAGAAAGAACCACACCCACAGCCATCACTGAGGGATCGTGGAGGTTCAAACATACAAAAGCTTGTTTTAGGGATGAAATAATTCCATTTGTAAAAGCTTTGAAGGAATTATTTAATGCATTCGATCAATATTTGATTGATGAACTTTCTAAAGTCTAAAATGTCTTCCATCAAATGGAACAGGCTGTGGAGCAACATTGTTTAGAGTCAAAAACATATGAAGTTAAAATGAATCAAGTTTTGAGCAAAAACGAACGACTCTTGGAACACGTTATTAGCAAATATATCATGAACACTATTGTGAATTCTTCTGTAGATATTGCTTATGTGAATGTGAATGAATGTGAAAAGTGTCTCAAACTTGAGATTGAGCTTTTCAACAAAAAGGATTTCTTTGAAAAAGAGATTTACGATAAACTGTTTAAAAGTTTTACCACTCTTGAAAAACATTGCATCTCTTTAGAAGTTGATACTCAACTTAATTAGGAAATTTTTCATAGGGACAATTCTATTTCAAATCAAAGTGCTCCAAGTTTTGATCAATTGTTTGAATTAAATGAATTGAAAGTTCAGTCCCAAGAGAAAGACACGGTCATAAAGAAGTTGAAAGAGAGAATTAAATCTCTAAATGGAAAGATGAATGAGGATAAGATTAAAAAGGACTTAGAGGAGATTGAAACAATAAATATTAAATTGGATCATAGGGTGTCAAAGCTTATTGCTGAGAATGAGCATTTGAAATAGACCTATAAGCAACTTTATGACTCGATTAAACCAACACGTATTCGATCAAAAGAACAATGTGATGATTTAATTAATCAAGTCAATCTAAAGTCTGTGGAAATCTCTGATTTAAATGCTAGTCTTCAGGAAAAAGTTTTGGAAATTACAGCTCTCAAGGATGACTTAAGGAAACTTAAAGGAAAAGCTCTAGTTGATAATGCTGTTACAAAACACTCTATTGATCCAGAGATGCTTAAGATTGATGTGGAACCAATAACCCCTAAATTGTTGAATAAACGAACAGCTCACTCTGCCTATACTAAGCACACTCAGGAAGAAGTTGCAGTTCTTAGGGATCTAGTTGAACATGTTAAATCAAAATATCCACTAGATCATTCCTTAGAATCTGCCTGTAGGTATGCTAAACTAATTCAGGAGTTGCTTACACACATTAGTAAAACCTGCCCTAGTATCAACAATTCTGGTGAACAATTAGTGGCTACGACCCCAAAGAACAAGAATAAAAGAGTTAGATTCACTGAGCCCGTCACATCCTCAAGATACACAATCACCAAAACAGCCTCTACATCAAACCTAGTTTCTAACAAACCTATGTTGTCTTCTATGAGAGTAAAACCGTCTACTAGTGCTAGCGGATCACAGCCTTTAGGCAATATAAAGAAAGATAAGAAACGGCAAACACCAAGTAGTACTCAGAAGAATAAAGTAGAAGCCCATCCTAGAAAAGTTGAATCTAGTTTAAAAAATAAATATTGTGTTGTTAAACCTAAAGGAACTACTTATATGCAGCATTCCAAGCTTAACGCGAATTCTAAACTTAAATGTGTTAAGTGTAATGGTTGCATGCTTTCTGATAATCATGATTTGTGTGTTCTTGATTTTATTAATAATTTGAATGCTAGTAATAAATCTAAATCTGTTAAGCAAAGTTCAAAGAGAAAAGTTTGGAAACCAACAAGAAAGGTGTTTACAAATATTAGATACATCTGGAGACCTACTGGTCGGACCTTCACTATAGTAGGAAATGCGTGCCCTTTAACTAGGATTACCACAACTACTGAAGTACTTCTTAGGAAACCAACTGCTCTAGAAAATGAAACACCTATGCCTGTTGTAACATTGGTTTACTCAAGGAAACCTAGGAAATCTAAAACTAATGTTCCTATTAGCAAATCTAAGGTTCTTAAATCTGTATCTGCTAGCAAAAAGGAACCTAGTCAATCTTGGGGATCCATAGTTTC
>BQNB010047529.1:0-43063 GCA_026074375.1 Tanacetum coccineum | reverse complement strand
AGTACAAAGTAGTTAGTACTGTTAGTTAGTTAGTACCGTTAGTAGTAAGTTAGTTAGTACCGTTGAGAAGATATTTAAAAGTTATTTATGAGATATTATATAAAAAGATATGTAAGCCTTTTAGGGTTATCCTTGATATAAAAAAAGGAACCCTAGGCATAGTTAGATAACAGTTCAATACTAGATCATAGAGAATACATATATCATAGTTAGCAATCTGTAATCTTCAAGAACACTTTAACAAAGTTGTTATTCAGTTGATTCATTGTTCTTCTTAGTACCTGTGTTAAGATTCCGCATTAATACAAAGTATTCATAGTCATTGTTTCTACATGGTCATTTGTATTTATACATCCTGGCTATCATCCTTTATAGGCTGCAAAGATCCATTTAGTTTACATTAGGACCATCAATCTTGTCCCTTATGGTCTATCTTGACCGATTGGGATCCTTGGAGGGTCTCGGGTTCTTCTTTTTATGTCGGGATCACTTAAAAGCTCAAAGTTTGATGATTTAAAACGTTACCCAAGTTTAATTAATATCCTCATTTCATTTAAAATCACTTTTCCATAAATCTAGGTTATTTATACGACACGTATCACCTTAATCTCTTACAAAAATTCTATTTAGGCGCTGTCAGCCAGGTCAGGACCGAAAACATGAATTTTTGTTAAAAACTCAACCAAACCATCCTCACAAGTGTGAAAACATTTTAAATTCCCAAAATAAGCTTTGTCAAAACCAACTTGCTCAAAATTTACACTTTAACGTCCGTTACAGTCTTTTACCGAATTTCACAAAAATGACCGTTTTTTTCTGAAAACATCCAAATCACACACCAACGATTTATGTTTTAAACCAACGTTTTCCAAAATCATGAATTTATTTAAACAAATAAGCTCATTACACACTTCCGAATTACTTAAACTTATTTCCAAATAAATTGTCGTGCCGGTACGCACTGCGTGACGATTTTCAAGATATCACGGGAAAGCTTCCCGAAATTAATTAAAATACCAACCAAACACTCCGAAATGGAAAGAAAAATCAAAAGTGATTCTCTCTCGAAATTCAAGACTCCATCAAACTCCCGGTTAAACCGTAACCGTTTTACGCAAAAATATTCAACTAAAGTTAACTTTTCAGCTTTCATCAGGAAAACTGACAAGATCGAAAGACTTCAAAATACGAAATTATAATATTTTATTGACAAAAGTCGAGGTTTAAATATTGACCCAAAAATTACAAATTGCTACAATCTCCACCTGTTTGAGGAATCATGTCCTCGTGATTTAGTTTTATGTGCCAGAGAAGAGATGCAGATACTTTTGTCGCATTTGATCTTTTCTTTCCCTGGTATATTCTGGCCCTCGGTGAGAATTCCAACATACTTTAACAATGGGGATTCGGCTTTATTTCAACTGTTTGACCTCTCGGTCCGTTATTTCAACAGGTTCTTCTATAAAATGTAGCTTGTCATCGAGTTTGATTTCATCTAATGATATGACAAGGTTTTTGTCAGACAGACATTTCTTTAGATTTGACACGTGGAAGGTATTATGAATTCCACTTAATTATTGCGGTAGTTCGAGTTTATATGACACTGGACCAATCCTAGCTAGGATTTTGAATGGCTCGATGTATCGTGGACTCAGTTTGCCATGTTTTCCAAAATGAATTACGCCTTTCCAAGGCGAGACTTTTAACATAACTTTATCTCCAGCTTTGAATTCCAAGGGTTTACGCTTCACATTAGTATAGTTGATGAAATATGTATGCAACATGTTCTCCAAGGTCTGAATGAGTTCCTAATGCTCTCTAGAGTAAACTTTAAAATCTTGATGCAAATCGACTATCTTTATCGGAAATGATCGATACTGGCACTTTGTGTTTGGAAACGGCTTCTTTTAAGTAAATCTGGGTAAGTTTCTTTATATTTTCTATTCCTTGAAAGACATAAAATGAGCAGATTTAGTCAGACGATCGATGATGACCCAAATCGAGTCATAATCGCTTGATGTCCTTGGCAACTTGGTGATGAAGTCCATTGTGATTCGGTCCCTTTTCCATGTGGAAAACTCAGGTTGTTGCAATAACCATGATGATTTCTGACATCATGTCTTAACTTTGGCAAACGCTAGGCACTTGCTGACAGAAGTGGCGCCTTCGGCTTTCTTATTCGGCCAACAATATAATTTTTTGAGATCGTGATACAACATGTCCAATCCAGGGTGAATTGAGTACTTGGACTTATGTGACTCATACATGATTAGTTCCCTTATCCTTTCAAAAAGTGGCCTCTGCTTGAGCTCCGAGAGTATGAGTAGGAAAGTTGTTGTGAATTGTTATTATTAAGGCTCGAACTCGTAATGACTTGATACTTCCCGTTCGGCTCAAGGCATCGGCTACGAAATTCGCCTTACCTGGGTGATAACGAATCTCGTAATCGTAATCACTAAGAAACTCAATCTATTGATATTGTCTCATGCTAAGTTCCATTTGGTCGAGGGTATACTGAAGACTTTTATGATTCGTATTCACTGTACAGTTTGTACCGTATATGTAGTGTCTCCAAAGTTTGGGAGTAAAAGCCATAGTACCAAACACTTTAGCAGAAGTTGTTAATGATAACCTGGTCGCAGGTCAATCATCCAGTGTACGCTAGAACATTATAGTTGATCAAATAAGTTGTCGATTATCAAAAGCGGATTATGGTTCTTAGCGGTTAGCTTGTTAAGTTCGCGGCGATCGGTACACATTTGAAAAGATCCATACAACAAACTATTAATCGAAAAGAGTTTAAAGACTCATTCGTACAAGAATGATAACGATAATGATTAGATGAACGACAACAAAGAATGATTCAGACAAACAAATCATGAATTGTAAGAGAGTCACTCGTACATAAATCATGTCAGATATATTTAAGTCCACTTATTTATAATTCGTTATTTACATCCAAAGGCGTCCCAATCCATGTAAATAAGAATTAGAAACTTATGTTTCAGCGATTTATAACTTATCTATCTAAATGAAGAGGCGTCCCAATTCATTTAAATAAGGAGATTATAAATCATCCTACTTAAGTATAGTCAGCACAAAACCACGATATTAAATCAAAGCGAAAGTTACATTAAGTAGAAGGTGTCTTCTTGGCGGTATGATTCTCCAAAATCATAATGAGTAATGAGAAGAATAATGAGACATTAATCAATCGCGTTCACAAAAGTAGATGCCCTAAAACGGCATGTTACGAGGTGAAATTTTTTGTTGTCGTATTCCAATTAGCCGACATGATTAAATACGGTGGGTTACATGGTGACGTATGTGTTTCAAAAGTTCGAGGTGAGTGTTCAAACTCAGAGTTGAAAAATAAAATGACCAATGGGATCGACAAACTATGTCGAGTTTCGATATAGTCGAAAATGGTATTATGGAAAAATCATGTGAAGTTCTAGAGAACATTATACTGCTAACAATGTCTTGAGGAAGGTTTTAGAGACCGTTGTATCACTCACAACGTCTTGAAATAACGAGACCATTGTGTCACTCACAATGTCTTAAGAAACGTTTCAGAGGCCATTGTGTAACTCACAATGTCTTAGATGAGTTTTAGCATTTATATAAACAACCTTTATATAAAAATATAGTGACGCTCATGAAAGTAGATATAAGTGATCGGGAATAGTCGACATTTATATAAATTATTTTTATATAAATAAAAAGAGGTATTCTCAAAGATAAGCGTAAGAGATCAAAAAGAAAGTCAAGTATCATATAATTATTATCTATACAATACTAGTAGTATTGCTCGAGAGAGTAAATATAAGTAGCCAGGAAGTACGTGCGCACGGATATCGGATAAAACAAGAGGAGAGACTCTAAATTTTGAAAAGTAGTCATAGTCTAGGCTTTGAAAACGACCCAGTTCTCTATGACTTCAGCTCTGATACAAATTTGTCACACCTCTAAAATCGAGCAGCAGCAAAAAGGTAACCGGGGGTGAGACTTTAAGGCACAAAGTACAAGTCACAGAAAACGACCTCAAAATGAGACGTTTTAAATACATTTCAAAATATTTCACATTCGATACATTAAAAATATCAGAGTTTGCAAACAGGTCCCAACAGTTTCGAAAAATTACAAGTGTTAGACATGACAAAATGTTTAGGTAAAGTTTTTACAAAACACAATGTTAAAAAATAAAATTTAAGTTTTATCGAATGTATTAAAATGTAGAGTCTCCAAAGTACATATCCGTGCGGCTTCCCCTAGAGCAAAAACACCTGAAAGACCTGAGATAAAACATGCTAAAAAGTAAACAAAATTGTGAGTGAATTCATAGGTTTAGATAATGGATAATCAAGTTTTCAGAGTTATAGTAATAATTGCAACGAATATAATCATCATAAAAATAGATATTATTGCATCTAAGCTCATGGCACTCAAAACTGACAGTATATATCAATAATGATATATAGGATAATAATGGTCCCGTGTAGGTAATTTTCATATACCTAGAGTTATAAATATAGTACGTTTGGTTACCTATCTGGCTAACACAAACGGGATTCATCAATCCCGATAGGCCTATCCACAATATTCGAGTTCACATAAAAGTTATTAATGCTCCATGATGTGGGGGGGACTTATGGCATGAAGGGACTTAGACACAAGCAATAATATATTCAGGAAGGCATACAGTTTTGAAATTTATTTGTCTGCAAGTAGATGTTTTAGCATGTATCTCACCCCCAAAGAGTTTATAAAACAATTAAATAAAGTTAGGGCTATGGATATGATACTACCTGAAGCACGGATATATATATATAATTTATATATATATTCTAACTTTGATATATATATATATTATATATACTATTATTATTTATATATTATATATTTTATATATAATATCATATTATAACCTTGAAGAAGACGACGGAGAGAAATCCTAGAAGCAAAATAAAGTCGCGTCTTAGGATTTATAAATATTACACAAATAAATATAATCAAGTTTTTATAAAGTTTTTATATTTGTTAAACATTGTACTTATATACAAATGCACTTAAAAATACTAATATCACAATTAAAATTTCAATTTATATCTCTAACATATACAAAAGTATGTTTAAATCAAATATAGTGGTCAATTATCTAAGTTCATCTTTATACATAAAGATATATAAATTTTCTGCAGTCAGCGACGGTTAAAAACCCGTCACAGAATGTGTTACAAAAGCTGTTAAAAACTTTCATGCATTTCCAGTGACCAGAAAATCTGTCACTAAATCTGTCTCAGATTCTGTTTGTTATTTAATTGGTTTATGAGCAGATTAGCGACGAAGGAAAGCTGTCATAAAGTAGTGGCTGATCTGAAATACGATTTTTCTTGTAAATAGTCATATTTTAAATACATTTTTGCTATAAGTTCTTTTGTAGTATTCTTAAAGTATATTTTTGAAAATAAATTATATATATACAACTGAGTGTCTTTAATGTAAGTGCAACTTATGTTATCATTATTTATTAAAATAAAATTTAACATTATATTATCTACAATTGTACATATATTTATTTTACATGTCAAGACTTTAAGCATGTTATGATCTAACATATATAATTTATTAAGACATAAGAAAATTCTTTCATTACCCTCTTATATACAAAAGGTGGGATGCCCAACACAAAACACCGGCCGACCTGCTCCGACCCGAACCATACCCGACCCGATCCACCCTTATACACTATGCTCCAACTGACCCTGACCCTGACCCGACCCAATACATTACCCTCTTATATACAAAAGGTGGGATGCCTGACACAAAACACCGGCCGACCCACTCTGACCCAAACCATACCCGACCCGATCCACCCTTATACACTCACAGCCACATCATGCTCCAACTGACCCTGACCCTGACCCGGCCCAATACAATATATACAAAAGTGGGAGCTATTCTGGCGTGGGTTTTTTTTAACCCGGTACCGACCCTTTAAACATCTTTATCCGACCCACCTTTCTTTATTAGTTTCCACGTGGGAGCACGTGTCGACTGCAAAAACTAAAAACCCTTTCACTATCACCCACTCATTCATCTCATAGTTTTTTGTTTTAGCAACCTGCTAAACTAAATTGAAGATTAAAGATCTGAAATAAAGCTAAAAAATATATCGACAAATCAAGATGGAGAAGAAGAATCACGCTAACCCTCATGGTTGCATGTAAGTTATTATTTGCATACCCTTATAATTTTCTTCATTTTCAGGTTGTTTTGTTGGACTTATGTGTGCGTAAGGGTCGGAAGAAAATGGTCAGCTAATTTTTAATGATTCTAAATTTCAAATATTGAATTGGGGCTTATTTTGTTTTTGAGAATTTGGTTAAATCAAAATTTGGTATTGAAATAAGTTAGAATTTGATGGGTTTGTGTCTAATTTTGTGGGTTTTGAAAATTAGGGTTTTTGGGTGTGGTGAATTATTGGTTATGGTTTGTGTCTAATTTTATCGGTTTTTAAAATTAGGAGTTTTACGCAATACAGGTTTATTTGCTTTTTAGATAATTCTAATAGACCTACTAATGAACGTGTTAGGTAATGAGTCAAAATAAGTTGGGTTTCTTGAAACTTACAGATTCAACACTTTGTTAGGTGTTTGATGTTTGGACCATAAAGCTTTATTATGAATGTTGGCCAACGCCAACCCGCGAGTGGGATTTGCAAAACATTTTGATGGACGTCGAGATGGAAGCCCATGTGGCTGACTTTGGGGTCGCAAAGCTAATCAAATGCGACAAATCAGTGTTAGTTATTGCCGGGTCTTATAGCTACATTGCACCAGGTATATTTTTTTAACCCATTATTCTTGCTTTACTAACCAACAAATGATGCAATGTTCATTATACTTAAACACATAAGAAAACTAATATGTTGCAATGCTGACTTGAAGCATATAAAGTTAGTTCAAAGATTACATGTCTTATAGCAGTTTAAAATGAAACAATCTTTTTTGTTCTTATTTTGTTTTTAATTCGTTATGTAGGGTGACATACTATTTTTTTTTAATAGCAAACAGTTGAAAAATAAAGAAATATTTTTACCATATTCAAAGTTTTGGCGCCAGTTACTGTAGCAGTTTAAAGTTTATTCAGCGCACTAAAATACGCGTGAAGAACCTTTTGCTTTTTAATAAGCACTTTTCATTATCATTGAACCCCTACTAGATTTGTTCATGATCCATCAGTGTTTAAAGCATTAATGTCAAACATATTGGGCTGCCAACACAATTATTGTTCTAGGACTGTCGATCTTTCTTAAATTGTATGTTGTATGTACCTATGTACATGTTTTGTGTCTTTTTTACCTCATTGTAGATATTTTTTAACATAAGTTTAAATGGCATATGTTTAATCTATAGTTTCTTTTACAGGAATGTTACATATTTATGTCTTATACTCTTTTGAACTTATGGGATGCTAATTTATGTAATTATGTGCAGAATACGTGTACACTTTGCAAGTCGATGAAGAGATTGATATATACACTTTTGGAGTCGTGCTAATGGAAGAACCAGAAACCGAATGAAGGAAGCGAATATCAGAGTCAAAATATGGCATGGAGAAGAGCTTACTTATGAGTGGAAGACAAAGTCACAGGGAGGGCTTTACCTGGTTTGAGTTTGTGTGGAGGTGGGTTTAAACCCTGTGGATTATTCGGCCAATGTGTCAGAAACCATAGTTACCAAAAAGAAAAGAAAAAAGAAAAGACGAAGTCGCAGGGGAACATGTGGCTGGATTGAATCCTTCTCAGGAAGAGCTGATGCTTGCTGGGTCCCAAAAAAAAGAAATTGTACGTGAGAATTTCCCTTCATACGGCTCGAATCATCTCAGATACGTTCTTATTTCACACAATTCTTGGTACTCGCCATATAGGGGGTGTTTGGATTAGCTTATTATTCAGGCTTATGAGCTTATATGAAAGATGGAAAATCCTATGGCTTATGAGCTTTTTAAAAGATAATAAACGGTTAGGTGGAAATGCTTTTACATTGTCCAACCGGGTAGCATCTTTTTCCATAAACTACACTGAAGGGTCGATCAATGGGTTAAGTTTGGGTCATGGCAAATGGTTTATGGAATTGGTGTTTGGATTAGCTTATTTCTACGGATTCAGGCTTTTCCATAGGTTGCGTATAAAGATTATAAATTTATGCATTTACATCACGAGATATGTGTGATTGATACCTTTTGTTTGCCAAAATTTAGTAGGTGATACCGGGTTCACGGGAATAACTATTAGGTGAGACCGGGTTTACATGGATAATATAAGCAATTCGTAAAGCTGTCCGTGAAATAAGTTTTTACGTATTCTATTTTCATTACGAGCTATTTATAGAATACGACACACATATTGATTGTAGGTGTTGATACTTGATGTAACAGGAAGTGGAAGCTAATCTGAGGATGAAAAGCACTAAAATGTTGCAGTTTGTCTTTGAAAAGCACTAAATTTTGAGTTGTTTGTTTTTTTGTGGTTTGAACAGGAACTTAAGTGCAACTGCTTATAACATGGCATGCATCTTTGTCTCTGAGTTTACGTCATTTGATTTTTACTTGGATGTATACAACAGAGGTTGCAATTACGAACTGTATACATGTAAACGGGACAGCTTGGGTTATGTTTATAACTCTGACAGTGTCAAAAGTCTAACACAACATTAGCTTAAAAATGAAATGGGTTAAACGGCAAAACAAAAATAGCTAAAGACGGAAACGGGTCGAATGGGCTGCAAAAAGTTGCCCAAAGTGTGTTAATTTAGCAAAACAATCAGATGCTGCCAATCCTGTAAGTGATCTCATTGAACTCAAGTAATATATTTATGTCAAACTATCCTAACAAGACCTCAGCTACCCAATATAAAAGCAAACAAATCCGTAAACAAACAAGATAATCGAGGCATGGCAAAATCATTATTCGTAATAGTTTTTCTTATCTCATGTAGCATGTATACATCCATCTCCTAATTTTAGTACTAATAGTATATTCCTTTATAGTCTATTAGTATCATGACGCTTCAATGTTTTCTTTCTCCTACATGCTACAATTGTACAGTTAGTAGAGTCTAAAGTCATACTGGACGGAAATTGCTAGGTGAATGCTCATTTGCACGTGACTTAAAGCACTTATAGAAAGATTATCTCAAGAGACTATCATATACAAAAATCAGACTTTAAACAATAGGCTGCAATTTTAGTTTTATCGTAAATAAGTACTTTGAAATATGCATTTCCAGCATGCTTACTGAAAACTGATTATATTGTCCAAATAAAATGCAGATGGGCAAAATTAGTATGGAATATGGATGATCAATATACTCGACACTGGTATTCTTTTTAAAATAAAACGTTGTCCCAAACACCCTTTAACAATTAGGTAACCAACTTATCTGCTTATTGCGTATTTTAAAAGCATCACTTTTGAGTGTTTGGATGATAAAAAATTCATTATGTAGCGGTATAATTACTTTCCAATGTTACGTGCTTATCATTTACGTAATAGATTTCTATATTTTTTATGTCTATCATATTCTCTATGGTGATAATTGAACTTCTTCGGTTTAATGTTCTGTAGTGTCTAAAGATGGTAGCAACATCAACAAGAGCCTTTTCAATCAACTCAGCAATATCCCGTGGATCAATGGCTAACCAAATTTCATGATCGAAGGCAGTTGGTGTGAATTTCAGTTCTCGAATCCCAAAATGCATATAAAGTGGATATTTTGTTGGATGGAGAGGAAGTATTCAGTGTCACCTGTCAATGATCAAATGGAGTTGATTATTTGGTCTTGAAATAGGTATCACGCTAACAAAAGGTTATCAGGTATGAGTGAGCCAAATGGGTTTTTTTGCATCTCTAATGGGTCAAACATAGGAAAAAAGAGGTTAAAAGGATACAGGTCGAAGCTGATATCGCTTATTACCAAGGACTAATCTATTGATAGGTGATTGTAGGTTTGTTTGTGTTATGATGGGTCATGGTCATGTTAGCTTTTACTAATGAAACTTATGGAGTTGATTCTATTATTTATGGAACAAAAATGATTATTTCTAAGTTATTGAATTCTGGTGCGCACCCTTACAGTTCATGATTGCGAGTCACAAGGTCTCTATAAGTTACAACCAGTATATATGTTATGTAACTGGAATCTGACAATTGCAAGTTAATGAATTATGGTGTATGTTCTTATCTGTTTTAAACGAAAACTTAGAAGGTTAAATTAATATCATTGTTGTTGTTTTAAGATCAAGTATATAAACTAGGTGGTAGGCACTAGCTTGAATGAGATCATATGCATATTATCTTTGCCATCATATATTATATAATACTAGCTTAGATATTAAATTAAGCCTTAAAAAAACGTGTCGTGAATATCCACCTTGCAATCGAACCAAAATGTATTAAACAATTAAACGATCACATCCGACATATCCATCCTCGTTTAAAACAATGGTCATGATAAAAGGACAAGTTTACATAATGTAGCCTATAAAAACATAAACTTGTAAATTAGAGATAAAGATTTTACCTTAAAAAGAAATGATGATGTAGAAACTAAATTTCTTTTGAAAGCAACTACTAAATCTACAAGTTAACCAAATTCTTTTATCTAATTTGTAATCTTCGAACAAATACAAACGTCCATTTTCATGCCCACAATATAACTCAAAGTTTTCTTATTTTCATTTTATGCTTTTGTTTCTTATATTTACCATTTAAATAGAAGAAGACTATATATTTAAGTCTAGCTTTGTATCATCACTTTGGAAGGACACGTTTTGAGCATAGACACACACTTGTCTATCTTGCATTTCTATTTAGACACGTACATGATGTTGTTTTATTTATTTTTATTTTTTTTAGTTATAATTAAGTGTAGGTTTATTTTGTACAAAATTTAAAATAAGTTGGTAATTTTGGGGCTAACGGGTTAAAACGTAAAATATACAAGAGTTTAGACGGAACCACGAAAAATAAACATACACAATAAAAATAGAATTACCACATATGGGATACTTTTCTGAAATAATACAAATACGTAGGGCATGTAGACGACATACATCTAATGACGGTGCACAAATAAGGGTACGTTTAAAGACGTACACGGAATAATTTACTCGAAAACTCATAAAAATAATAATTTAAGAAAATTTATATTTATTGACAAAAGTCGGGTTTAAATATCGGCCCGAAAATTACGAATTGCTACAATCAATACCTCTTCTTGACAAGAGCACATCATTCTTTTGAATATTAGCCTCGTTACTAGAATCTTCAACCCTTACGTCAACCATCACTCAAAACATATAACTACACAATCATCACTTGAAAAACATCATCACCTTTACTAACAAATGTTGGTCCTCACTTGCAAACTCCCAAACTAAAGAAATTATCTCCTCAAGAACATTCCACACTTGTTCAATAACCATTACAAGTGATTCTTTTATTTTTTTCACAATTGGGTCTTTTAGTTTATTTCCACTTACTAGCAAGTGAAGAACATAAAGAATATATTCAATCTTCAAGTGTTATTGAGTCATCACATTGTTGTGTCTTTCATTTTTTTTTCACTATGAAATCACTACCACCTCATCTCACATATCCACATTTGTTCATCAACATTGACAATCAACAATGCACTTGTTACATTAGGATCACATACAACCCAATCACTCTTGTCATTGTCAGTGCAAATGATATATTAGTCTAAACCGTCTTTGCCAACCTTAGCTCAACACATTCCCTCTTCCTTCTCGCTCATCCTTCCCCACTTTCCATGATATGAAATCATTTTTATTTGCATCTAGGTGCATATCATTTTTCACTATATTTAATCTTGTCATAATATAACTCCTTTCTAGTATATATTTTTGCATAACTTGTTAAAATATTTGTGACATCAATTTACTTTTATACGTCATAAAAACTTTTCTTCTAAGAACATACTTAGAGTATGTCTACTCAACAAATCATCCTTATCGTCAACATTTAGTTCGACCTAAAGTATTACAATAATATTTTTCCTAGAACACCCCACACATGAAAAGCACACATAATGCTTAACAAATAAACCTTGAGGATTTAGGAATTTCTCAATATAACCCTTGACGAAAGTCTATCCGAATTCAAATCATCATATTTGGTAGATAATGATATCTTAAGGAACATGTCATTCTAAATACGATAGTACTCCTTATCCGAATGACATCTTAAAAGATGTTATTCTCACAACAATGGTGTGTCAATCAATAAACAAATTCCGCTCTCATTTATTAAAGTTGGTGTGATTGGTTGGATAAATTTGGTATCAATTGAGTCTTAGTCATCGAGCTTGTGTCTTGGTTCTTTTTATTCGTATCATTTAGGTTGTTGTTTTTAAACAACAATTGCATGTGTCTAGTTTCCAACATTTTTTGAAAGTGTCATACTTTAGAGTACTTATACTTAAGACATGCATATCATGTTCCGCGATAGTATCTTACTATATATATAATTTTACTATATGTATTTTTGCTATCATGATCTATATTTTTGCTATCTTACTATGTGAGATTATTATTTTTGACGCTTGCATGATGCCTAACATCTTTATGACTTGGTGTGTTATCCTTTTAGGACCCTTAATTGCTATTGTTCATGATTTAAGTGTTTACATGCTAAGTGCTTTGTGTTTTGGCTACAAAACTGGGTTCTGTCTATTTTGAGGGTCTCACAGATCGACGGATCCAAGGATGGTGGATCCGTCTGTACTTTTGGTAGATCCGTCCCTCGCAGATGCCAAAATTCAAAATTTCTTGATTTTTAACTTTTAGTACTTTAGCTATTAGTTATGTTACTTGATCCTAAACATGATTTTAAACCTTAAGATAAAACACTATTCTCATATATCTATTTTTATTACATACATAGCTATCATCATTATTATGTATATGTGCGCTTGGTTACTAACTTTGTTTTGTAGCATGCCTTCATAACTCGATTCCTCAGCGCCCTAAACAAGGGGGAGCATTCGTTAAGAAGAAGCATGCACGCATTCATCATATATTTCTCTTATTGCTTCATAATATATATTATGTTGCACAAAACTAACCCTTCATGTAGGTTAAGTCTTTGTAAGAAATTTGATCCATGGATTCGTTAGAAACCAAGGTCAATAATCATAGGAGTGCAATGAGCTACGGGAAGCTCAAGAGTATCAAAGTAAGATAGCTCAGAGTTGTTTAGACGAGAAAGAATAAAGTATAACTTCACTAGGGATGATGCAAGCTCGCCTTTCTGGGGAGAAACAAAGTTTAACTCCAAGGACACCCCCTTTTCAACAATAGGGATGGAAGAGTGTAAACGTAGAAGTATCGAAGGAGGAAGCACACACCTTTTTGTTTTGACAAAAGAGGGAGAAAGAAGTGTAAACGAGTAACTTTTAAATTTTACTATGTGTTACGGTTTACATATTTGTGATCATCAAAAAGGGGGAGATTGTCAGTGTTACTATATTTAAACTAAACAAGCCCTTTGGTTTTAATAATGAAAAACAAGTAACTTGTAACACATAACGTAAAATGCGCAAGTTACTCTTGACCACAACTCATCAATGCATACATTCATCAACACCTCTCGACGTCTCGAGTCTACTCATGCTTTAACAAAAGGTACGAATATGTTTGTTATGTTGCATTATGATCAACCCATTTAACAAACCATTGAGAATGAATAAAATAATTTTTAGAGTCACTAAGTATTTTCAAGGTCAATCATTCTTTTTTTAACCTCGTTTTTCATTTTCATACAAAGTATGAACACCTTTTTATAAACTAGCATAACCCATTTTGTCATGCATACTAAAATACTCATTCGCATAAACCCATGTAAGTTTACTTAGATCACCACTAAACAAACGCTTTTAAGTAATCATTTACTTAATAATAACTAGTTGCATTAGTGAATAAGATAAAATAGGATTAATTATTTTTGGAAACAAATATTATAAGATATTTCATATCTTACAAATCTTTCCTTTTTAATGTTAAGCTTGAATTTTCCTTCTAAAACCATATCTAATCAGATTTTAAAGTACATAAGGATCTAAGAAAATGATTTAAAAAGATTTGAAAATATTTTTTAACAAATTTGAGCGGAGCCACGGATCTACTTAAATAGGCATACGGATCCACCATAACTGGATCTGTGGAACCTGGACGGCCAAGTTTTGGGTTTTCTATAAATACTACCCATTTGTTTATTTTTTTTATTATCTCTTTCAACAACCATTCTCCCACATATATTCACACATTTAGGGATCATTATAATCAAATTTTTACAATGTAAAAACACAATTGATCATGTCTTTAAAACCCCTCTAATCCTTAATCATAATGCTTCTAACTTTCATTTGTTGCAAGCATGATTCTACATGATCATCCATTTTAGCAAGCTTAGAGATCTTGACATCATCATCATCCACCACAATCTCATATATGAAGATCCATCATAACAAGCCTTGAGTCTTGTCATCTTCATCAACAACATCATGCTTAGTGATCTTGATGTTTAGATTAGGTTTTTACATCTAATTGACACATATGTCTTGGATCATCATACACCATTGTGTATCATTTATTATACAACAAACTAGATGTTAGTTGGTTTATGTGTTTAGGCCATAAAACACAAAGTTTGTTATGTTGGGCCATAAAACATAACAGGTTTAGTTATACCTGAAGAAGAACTCGGTATTTAGCTTTGTATCGGTAAAAGTGTAAGCGATGTTAGGTTGGTTCTACCTCGAAGTAGGACTCGGTATTTAGCTTAGTACCGGATAAAATGTAAGTGACGTTGTACGGTTTTCTCCGCCTAAATGGAGCTTGTTGATCTAGTGAAGTAACTCTCGAGTTGGTTACTCGGTGAGTGGAGTAGGACGAAGAGGAGCTTCGTAGCCGAACCACTATAAATCATCGTGTCCGGATTGCGCTTTCTTTTACTTAATGCTTTACATTTATATTTGCTTTTATTGGTTTATATTTATATTTGCATTGCGTCTATGTTTGTGTTATATATTGTGTTGTGGTGATATAATTTGTTTTATGCTCTCTAGTATCTTTATTGTAATAGAACTATTATGGACACCTTTCATATTACGTCAAACTTGATTGGTTGTTTGATACAAAATATTTAAGTTTTTAATAGAAACGTATTCACCCCTTTACAATTCCACATACGAGTCGATTCTATGATTATAAGTTCATTTCATACCGGACCAGACCGGAAGTTATATACATTCTCATTGTGAGAAGGGGTCATTTGAGCGTATCTAAATAGATACTATGTTTACATATGGATCCCTACGTCGTTACATTCCATTTAAGGCGTAATCGGACCTGCTTTTTACATATCTCTCGTTATTTGGGACCCTATTCACCTCTTTGGGCTTCTATTGAATCGAGAAATAGGTTTGATTGTCCATCTTTTTGATATATTGGATATCTATATAAGGCAAGAAAAGGGGTATGAAAAATCCTAACATATATCTAGCCTGTCTCTCCAAATATAATAAAGCACAACAGTATAGCCGATAAATCAAACACCCCAAATACGTGAGACGTCATATAGCAAAATTACATTACATAAGATGGTAACACAAGTGTGTTTCTCTCATACTGAACACTTCTATGGACTTTTAAAGCATCATTCTGGAAAAGTGGAAAACCATTTACATGATCAATGAATGTCCTCATCTGACTAAAAATTTACAGAAGACGTATTTGGCTAGTAAAAAGCATTTACTAAGACTATGTTTATCAGTCATTGTATCCGACCCGTTGGAGAACATAAAGACAAAAAAGAAATAGTATTATATTAAAAATACATAAATGCAAAGAAAAGATGTACGACCTGTTCGTTTTGTGACATCAGCCCAATCTTACCACATGTGACACTAAATGACCAATCAAACTCCTCATATATCATTTTAACTTTCATATTTTTCTTAAAACTCCAACATACTTATCACCTAACAACCATGTTCTGGCGGGATACGCAAAACATATATGATTGAAAGTCAATTTGATGGCAAATAAGCGTAGCTCCCTCACCCAAAAATTCCGAGTGCCCTCGTCGTTTCAGGTTGCCAACAATCAGAGTAATCTATAATGTCAAAAAAGTGTTTTCTGGGGATTTTGACCTTCATGTTTTGTCAGAAAAAATGAGAAAGAAGGAAGCTTGGGAAGTGGGAAAGTGATTTGTAGTGCATTAGTTATTATTTGTAGCTTTGGGAGTGTCAGAGTGAGTGAGAGTGGGTAATACATGTATTATTATTTGTATTGTTTGTCTCATTTTTTTCTTTTTGTAACATGATTCTAACATAATGTTATCATAATATTGTTAATAAATATAAGTATCTAATTTGTAATTGCTAATCAGTTGAAATTGCCATCAGTGTTAATATATATATATATATATATGGTGGGGTTATAATAGAAAAATAGTTATAATAAAAAGGGTAAGATGAAATCCTAGCCATTGGATCAAATTTTAATAGATTAAAAAACGCGGTGGTATTTTTGTAAATATGTAGAACTTCAGGGTCGATTGTAAAATAACCAAAAATCAAAAACCGCCCCTTTTCTTTTCTCAGAAACATCCCGATCTGTTTTCATTTCAATCAAAACACTCTCTCTCTTAAAAAACACACTAAATACACACACAAAAACCTAATTTTTTCCCGATCAGATCAATCGAGTCCACGATGGTTTATCAGATCTTACACCGCCTGGTACGTTAATCTTACTGCATCTATTTTATCAAATTAAATTTGTTTTTTAATATGATGAAGTAAAGTTTTTAAATCTATAAACGAGTGTGTGTAGGTATATGTTTATGTATGTTCTCATCTAGATCTAAAACCATATGTAGAAAAATATATATAAAAAACGTGTTTAAGAAAGTTGCATACAAAGTGTTTGATAAAATGTCTCAACTAGACTTTGTAACTGTGATGTGGATATGAGTTATAATGTAGTAGGTTAATTGTATTTTCTTGCTTTTGTCTGTTATGTGGTAGGAAATGAACTGTAACACAGTAGGTTACTTATGTTGTTCATAGGAATGATTTAGTATAAACGTGGCTTGCCGGTTTTCACGAAATTGATTGTGTTTTCTTGCTTTTGCCTATGATGTGGTAGGATATGAGTTGTAATGCAGTAGGTTACTTATGTTTTCTTGCTTTTGCCTGTGATGTGGTAGGATATTAGTTGTAATGCAGTAGGTTACTTATGTTTTCTTGCTTTTGCATGTGATGTGGTAGGAAATGAACTGTAACGTAATAGGTTATTTACGTTGTTCATAGGAATAATTTAGTGTAAATGTGGCTTGCTGGTTTTAACGATATTGATTCTGTTTTCTTGCTTTTGTTTGTGATGTGGTAGGAAATGAATTGTAATGCTGTAGGTTACTTATGTTGTTCATATGCATGATTTAATGTAAATGTGGCTTGCCATTTTTAACAATATTGATTTTGCTTGCCTACTTTTGTCTTTGATGTGGTAGTAAATGAACGGTAATGCATTAGGTTACTTACTAGTTCAAAGGCATAATTTAGTGTAAATATGGCTAGCCAGTTTTAAAGAAATTGATTGTGTTTTCTTGCTTTTGTCTATGATGTGGTAGGAAATGAATTGTAATGCAGTAGGTTACTTATGTTGTTCATATGCATGATTTAGTGTAAACGTGGCTTGCCGTTTTAAACAAAATTGATTTTGCTTGCCTACTTTTGTCTTTAATATGGTAGGAAATCAACTATAAAGCAGTAGGTTACTTACGTTGTTCATAGGAATGCTTTAGTATAAATGTGGCTTGCCGGTTTTCATGAAATTGATTGTGTTTTCTTGCTTTTGCTTGTGATGTGGTAGGATATGAGTTGTAATGCAGTAGGTTACTTGTGTTTTCTTACTTTTGCATGATGTGGTAGAAAATGAAATGTAATGAAGTAGGTTACTTATGTTGTTCATAGGAATAATTTAGTGTAAACGTAGCTTGCCGTTATAAACGAAATTGATTTTGCTTGCCTACTTTTGTCTTTAATGTTTTAGAAAATCAACTGTAAAGTAGCAGGTTACTTACGTTGTTCATAGGAATGATTTAGTGTAAACGTGGCTTGCGGTTTTCATGAAATTGATTGTGTTTTCTTGCTTTTGCCTATGATGTGGTAGGATATGAGTTGTAATGCAGTAGGTTACTTGTGTTTTCTTGCTTTTGCCTGTGATGTGGTAGGAAATGAACTGTAATATAGTAGGTTACTTATGTTGTTCATAGGAATGATTTAGTATAAACGTGGCTTGCTGGTTTTCACGAAATTGATTGTGTTTTCTTGCTTTCGCCTGTGATGTGGTAGGTTATGAGTTGTAATGCAGTAGGTTACTTGTGTTTTCTTGCTTTTGCATGTGATGTAGTAGGAAATGAACTGTAATGCAGTAGGTTATTTATGTTGTTCATAAGAATAATTTTGTGTAAATGTAGATTGCCGGTTTTAACGATATTTATTATATTTTCTTGCTTTTGTTTGTGATGTTGTAGGAAATGACTTGTAATGCAGTAGGTTACTTATGTTGTTCATATGCATGATTTAGTGTAAACGTGGCTTGCCATTTTAAACGAAATTGATTTTGCTTGCCGACTTTTGTCTTTAATGTGGTAGGAAATCAACTATAAAGCAGTAAATTACTTATGTTGTTCATAGGATTGATTTAGTATAAATGTGGCTTGTCGGTTTTTACGAAATTGATTATGTTTTCTTGCTTTTACCTGTGATGTGGTAGGATATGAGTTGAAATGCTGTAGGTTACTTGTGTTTTCTTGATTTTGCCTATGATGTGGTAGGAAATGAAATGTAATGCAGTAGGTTACTTATGTTGTTAATAGGAATGATTTAGTATAAACGTGGCTTGCTGGTTTTCACGAAATTGATTATGTTTTCTTGCTTTTGCCTGTGATGTGGTAGGATATGAGTTGTAATGCAGTAGGTTACTTGTGTTTTCTTTCTTTTGCTTGTGATGTGGTAGGAAATGAAATGTAATGCAGTAGGTTATTTACGTTGTTCATAGGAATGATTTAGTATAAACGTGGCTTGCCAGTTTTCATGAAATTGATTGTATTTTCTTGCTTTTGCCTGTGATGTGGTAGGATATGAGTTGTAATGCAGTATGTTACTTGTGTTTTCTTGCTTTTGCCTGTGATGTGGTAAGAAATGAACTGTAATGTAGTAGGTTAATTACGGTTTTCATAAGAATAATTTAGTGTAAATGTGGTTTTCCGTTTGATCGAAATTGATTGTGTTTTCTTGCTTTTGTTTGTGATGTGGTAGGAAATGAACGGTAATGCATTAGGTTACTTACTTGTTGATAGGCATGATTTAGTGTAAATGTGGCTAGCCAATTTTAAAGAAATTGATTATGTTTTCTTGCTTTTGTCTATGATGTGGTAGGAAATGAGTTGTAATGCAGTAGGTTACTTATGTTGTTCATATGCATGATTTAGTGTAAACAAGGCTTGCCGTTTTAAACGAAATTGATTTTGCTTGCCTACTTTTGTCTTTATTGTGGTAGGAAATCAACTGTAAAGCAGTAGGTTACTTATATTGTTTATAGGAATGATTTATTATAAACGTGGCTTATCGATTTTTATGAAATTGATTGTGTTTTCTAGCTTTTTCCTGTGATATGGTAGGATATGAGTTGTAATGCAGTAGGTTACTTGTGTTTTTTTGCTTTTTCCTGTGATGTGGTAGGAAATGAATTTGTTATGTTTATATTAAGTGCATCAATTCGTTTATAAGATAGTGCATCACTTTAATAATCTATCTTGGTTAGTTCAACCTTCGGTTTTATGAGTACCGACCTGTGATCGGGTATATTTATCTTTAAAGATGAATCTCCTTGACAGGATTTCAAGCTTGCAGTACTGATTTCTCTAATATGTGAGTATCAGATTCATCATACTTAGCTTGTTCTTAAACCTAAACGTCTTAAAGCAGACAACACGGTAAGAGTGAATCGGTAAGTTACTATCTTCCCGATTAAATCGTCAATTCGTGTTCAGCTTTCCTATGTCCAGATACCCTTATGAGGCTTCCCGTGGACATAAGATTTAAAATTGATTTAGGCAAATTAGTTGGTGTGTTAGAATGCAAATGGTTTTATAACACACCAACAGTTTTATCTTTTTTAAAATTCATTCATAAATTCATAAGCTGGACCGAATCGATATCCAGTATCACAAGTTTGATCCATGTAGGATCTCACAAGTCACCTATCGCAGAGCTTGTTTAATGTTGGTTCTGGAAGGATTTCCATCATCACTATGAATACTTAAGTATTACTTTGATGTTCTGGCAATATCATAAGGATAATGCATAGGACTCTTAAGACATTTCTTGTTGTCATAGTGTGTAAATCAACAAGTATATTTTGAATTAGTGTCTTAATGTGATTTATGAATGATCTCTTTTATGGCTCTAGACTCGATAGTGCACTTTGGTTTTAGTAATCGGAGGCTGGAGTAGACTTCCACCTTTTCAATGTCAACTAACTCAGAGTGAGAAAGTTGATAGAAATGTGTTTATCTCTATTAGAAATGAAACAAGAGTCTTTTGAGAGACCTTGAGTATCTAGGGAGGGTTGTGCATTGCATCACTGGGTCCATGATTGTAAAATCCAAGAATCTAGACTCAACTAGGGTATGAATAACATTGATTGATTAAGCACAGCGGAATATGAAATAAGAATACAATCAACATTACTAATAAGGTTTTCTTTATTCAAACATGATAAAGAAACTAACTAGCTAACTACTAAACACGCTTTCTAAGCGTCTAGACTCTCATTGGAGAAGTCTGCTATGAAAATGGATAATCAATACTAGACGCCTTCCCCTCTTTATATACTAGAGGGGTTAGGGTTTACAAGACAAGATAAGATCAAAATAAAATTAGGAAACTATAAATCAGCATTAAATACTATTTGACTAATCTTCAATCAGCATTAATGTTGATCTTTATCTTTTAGCTGAGCATTAAATACTGTTTGACTAATCTTCAATCAGCATTAATGTTATTCCAGCTTTGTCTTGTAGGTCCTCCATCTTTAATATGTTTTGTCATAATCAACTCAAAGTATAATTCCCAACAATCTTCCCCTAGTTGATAATGACAAAACCAATAAGCACAAGCTTCCCCTGAAGCTAATATAGATGAAGAACTTCCCCTGAATCCATGCACTCTTCCCCTTTTTGTCATAATCAAATAGGAGTGCATGTAGATGGTAAATAAACAATAAGCTTCCCCTTAACATGTTTACCATCTCTTGAATCATGGACTTTAATTGGCTTGAAATAGTAGGTATCAATGAAACATCCAAGTGCAATAACATCCTCCTCTCTCATGTAACTGTTGCCTCAGCCGGCGATCTACCTCAATCCTTTGTTGCATCTCACAAAAAGGGTGAACTTGTTACATAATCGATTAAAAAGCTAATGCATCAAACGTCTTCACAATATCCTTATCTGATTTAGTGCGAACAAGACATGTTTATTACACCTCAGTTATGGATCACTGTTGGTCCCTGACCTACCTCACCATAACCGCCAAACCATTGATCCATCTCAGATCAAATCAGTGACAATAATAATACGGTGTAAAAACAGCGGGTAATTATTACCAGATACAAACGAAAATTTGTACCTCAGCTAAGGTTCATCGCTGATCCCAGATCAAAACTCTCCATAGCCGGTCGAAATATAACAATGGGTGTGGTCCCGGACCAAAACACGGCATTATTATGTTGTGTAATAAACGACTTGTGAACACCAAACCAAATCAATAAAAAGTAACCAAGCCATAAGCATCACATCGTCCAAGATCCAAGGGCGTCTATGGACCTATGATATGTGTTGTCCGATATCGATCAACACTAGCAGCACAAACAACAGAACCGTCGCTAAACCTGTCGGAACCGTATAAGCACCAGGAGGAACCGATTTAAGCGACCAGTAGAAACTTATAGCGACCAGCAGAAACCGAGACCAACAATCAGCAGGAACATAATGAAACCAGCAAGAACCAAGTGACCAGTAGGAATTACCGAGTGTGACCAGAACAAATGAATACGCTTACATGTACTCAGATTCAGCCCAACATTCATATCCAATCCACATTATATTCTGCCCAAATACAAGCCCATCTTAAGAGGTAATTAACACCAGCCTATGAACATACCACCAGTGCTCCATGATATTGACTTTCCATAAATCTCGTATAATGTATGCTATAATTAAGTGTATATCCGTGTTTAAAAAATATCACAAGAAATATAGGAAGAATATAATTCCTATAAATCTGGTACATTCCACAAATCACGGACCAAGGTCAAACCACATACCCACATACCAGTTACACACTATGATTCAATCAGGGAAATAAAATCCCTACAAATTAGGGTTTTCTAAAAACAAATTCATTTATCTCCCCGACCTACAACCTATAACCTCCATATCAAATACGTACCAGATAACATAATAGGATCGTGTCATCACCTATCCTTGTCACCAGCAGCAATCCAGAAAACACATAACAATCCACGTTCAAAACATGTTGTTCCCTTAGGGAGTAAATATATCATCAGCACCAAACTCCCTTTCCTCTTTTCTAAATTAAGATCGAGTTGTGAAAAACCCTAGTGTTCCTGGATGAACGAATCTGTTGTAGACACCATGCTTCGAAACTCCTTATAAACCAACAAAAACATGACCACAAACCTGATGTATCACTTCTAGAAAACATAGATCCTTTGGATATGGTAACCTGCTACTTTGTGTAAAACCTGCTTGCTCTTCAACCCACGACTGCTGCTATAGAAGAATTAGGGTTTTCATAAAAACCCTAAAATTAAATACGCCTTTTTATTAATAAAAACAGAAAAATAATTTACACAAAAACCTTATCAACCTAGATCAAGAGCCATGAGGCTCTGATACCAATTGAAAAATCCAAGAATCTGGACTCAACTAGGGTATGAATAACATTGATTGATTAAGCACAGTGGAATATGAAATAAGAATACAATCAACATTACTAATAAGGTTTTCTTTATTCAAACATGATAAAGAAACTAACTAGCTAACTACTAAACACGCTTTCTAAGCGTCTAGACTCTCATTGGAGAAGTCTGTTATGAAAAATAGATGCCTGTAACCTAGACGCCTACCCTCTTTATATCATAGAGGGAGGTTACAAGAAACCCTAGCTTACTCATAAAGCTAACTAACTATTACATATTAGGTCCTCATTGTTTCTTCTTTCTTCATTTCTGCTTGTGGGTTTTGTAATCATCAAATCTGTAATTCCCAACAATGATGACTATCTTCAATACCAGACAACAGCTTAGTGTTTCTGATAGCATATGTATTGACCCGGTTTCTGCCTAAGTGTATGGATGGCTTCTTTCTTTACACCCTTTATCCTTACACTTTTTTTTAATTCTTCAACCCCTTCAATGCTTACCAAGACTTCATCACTAGCACCTTCTTAGGTTTTTTCCAGTACTAGCTCTGTCTCAGTCTGCATTATTCCATTTTCTCACTTTACTCCTTTTTATATCATACCTAAGGACTTTCTAATCTAACTATTGGAATGTCACTGGGTAGATCCCTTCGGTTCTGGCTGGATCATGGGAACGAATACCTAATATTAACCTCCTTATAACTTTAATTAATTACATGGTCAGTCTTTAGGTACTGTTCTCATAGCCTTAAAACCATTAAAAAACTCAATCAAGGTACTTGTGACATAAGTCAAAACATTTGTACCTCGATTGTTTTTGCTTTTTCATAATTGCTCCCCCTCAACACGTGCGGCGATATTCAAAAACGTTTAGCACATGAAGGGTGAAGCTCGCACTTGAGTCCTTAAGATCACATCTTTAGTCATATATTTTAATCATATTTTCTCCCCTTATCAAAAATTATTGAAGAAACATATAATCTAACTATCTACCAAGAACAAAAGAGAGAGATGTGGGTTGTGATGTTTAGTGAGAGAAAGTATATGGAATAGATAATGGAAAAATGAAAACAACCAACCCCTCTCAAAGGCTAGGAGAGGGCTTATATAGTTACATGATGGCTGACCCATGGGCTATGATGGGCTTCCCATTGGGCCTTGGGCCGGATTAGCTTCTATACTTAACATGACACAATCTACGAGCTAAGACCTGTTACAACTTGGAAGTGACCGACAATTTTTGTGTTTCCAACAATCTCCTCCTAAGGGAGGTCACTCCATTTTACAAAACTTTAAGCCTAGCATACTATGCTTTGTCTTTAGTCTTTAGCTCGTCCTTTTGACATTCTCCTGTGAGTATGTTGTAGTGATCATTGATTTCTGGATTGAGCTTGTTCCTTGAACTTGTATTTGACATTATGATCTTGAGCATCTTGAGATCATCAACCAAGCACAATCTCTTTGCCATCTTGAAACTTTGCCATCTTGTGGATTTGTGATTTCTGAACCAACATGCTCATACCTTTCTTGAAGATGGTTGTCTTTGAAAAAACTTTAATGCTACGTCTTTCTTGAGATTCGTTAACTATAATACTTCGTCACTTCGAGAAAGACGTTCGTTATCAGAGTAGCGGAAGTCTTGAAATATGTATTTGAGCCTTTCATGAAGTCCTTATGTTTGTCTATCGGGTATATGTGATGGTGGCTATGGATCTTTGTAGTCAGCTGATTCAGGAACCTCCACCCATCTTTAAATAGCCTGCATATTAAAACAGAAAACAGTTAGCAATAAAGCGGGGGGACGAATATGGCTTTGTCATTCGCCCAGGTTTGGTTGGAGTAACCTTCAAATCCGTGAGGATCGACCTGTGATCAGATAGATTCAATTTAAGAAGAATCTTCTTGACAGGATTTCCAGCTGTAGTATTGAATCTTTCTAACACATAAGTATTAGATTCATCGTACTCAGCATGTTCTCATTATCGGAACGTCTCAAAGCAGACAGCACGATAAGAGTGAACCAGTGAGTTACTATCTCACCGATTGATATAGAAAATCGATTTGAAAATCAATCGACGTGTCACTTGCTAAAGTGGTTTTGTGACACATCGAGAGTTTTAAGCAATTCAAAATTCTTTAACCGTTGATCCATAACCTGGAACAAGTTTGATTCATAAAGAATCGCACCATTGTTGCTTTCCAGTTGTCACAAGCTTGATTCATAAGAATCGCACAAGTCACCTACCATGAGCTTGTTTGATGTTGGCTCAAGCAGGATTTCCATCTTCATTGTGAATACCTAAGTATCACTCGGATGTTCTGGCAAAATCACAAGGATCTTGCGTAGGACTCTAATGATATTACTTGATATTCACATTGTGTGAGATAACAAGCTAAATTATGACAAGTGTCCTAATGAGATTAATGGATGATCTCTTTTGGCTCTAGACTCAATAGTGCACTTTTAATTTTAGTGATCGGAGGCTGGAGCTGAGTGCCACCTTTTCAATATCAACTAACTCGGAGTGAGAAAGTCAATAGAAATGAGTGTATCTCCGTGAGTTTTGAAACAAAGTCTTTCCGACTTTGAGTGGCTGGGAGGGGTTTGTGCATAGCGTCACTGGGTCCATGACTGTCTTCAATGTCAGACAACACCTAAGTGTTTCTGACAGCATATGTATTGACCCGGTTTCTGCCTAAGTGTATGGAGGGCTTCTTTCTTTTCACCCTTTATCCTTACATTTCTTTTTCATTCTTCAACCCCTTCAATGCTTACCGAGACTTCATAACTAACACCTTGTTGGGTTTGTTCCAGTGTTAGCTCCATCTCAGTCGGCATTATTCCCGATTCTCACTTTTTCTCCTTTTTAATCATACCTAAGGACTTCTACACTAACTAGTGGATATCCCTGGGTAGATCCCTCCGGTTCTGGCTGGATCATGGGATTTGAATACCTATACCTAACCACCTTATAACTCCATAAAATTAAGTACATGGTCGGTCTTTTAGGGTATTCCATCACCATTACAAACCAAAATCATTGAAAAATTCATTCAAAGTGTTTGATATAAATATCAAAAGGTTTACACTTTGAATGTTTTTAATCATCACTAAAAGCTCCCCCTTAACATGTGCATCGTAATCGTAGTACATGCTAAGTGTGGAGTGCATCGAGTCCATTTTAATTGATTACTTCTGTCAATATACATTAAGTCCAGGTTAATCACATTTTCTCCCCTTATCCAAAATGTTAATCCCTTGATATTTTGGATATCAATTGATTAACCGTTCGGGGACAAAATGATGTATTCTAGCAAAATGGAACATATTATTGCTCCCCCTCAACTTTTGAGGGTTTATAAGATGGTGCCGAGTACAATTATTTGAAAGATTTTGAATTTACTAAGAAATTCTTGTAAAATTTGTACTCGAGCACATCTTATTTTTCACCAAAAAATCTACACTAGTTATTAACATATTCACAAGATAAAATTATTTACGAGGATTGACCTTATAAGATGAGAACAACATATGATAAATCATATGGTCCTTTGAAGCAGCCGTAAGTCACCCCCGTATGGTCTTCCACCAACAAATCTCTCCAAGCTCCTCATTAACCTTCTTTCTTTCAAGAAGTTGTCAATCTGATCTTTCTCTGTCCAAGCACTCTTCAGTATTGCTTCAACTTTCTTTCCAAGTTACGAAAGTCTTTGCTTCAAACTTTGAGTATGAAACAGATTCAGATACATATGTAACTTGAGCTTGTGTGGTTGGTGATGTCGGTGTTGATGTTGTCTTAGCTTCCCCCTAAACCAGCAATCCTTTCTTGAGTAGATTCAGAACTTTCTTGCAAGCCGCATCAAGCAGTCTTAATGTATAAAGCCCAGATATCCGAAGTACACAAATAACTCGAAAACGCAACACCAAAGTCAATTAAGTCCCGGATGTCCGTATTTCTTCTTACATGATAGTGATGATATAAATTGTAACACCAAAGTCAACTAAGTCTCGGATGTCACAATTATTCCCTCTAAGTAGTTGAAATGATAACACCTAAGTCAACTAAGTCCCAAATGTAGACATTTCTTCCTGCAGGATACTGACTATTTAAAGGAATCATCATACCTATGTGTACCTCTTTCATTAAACAATTTTACCCTTTTAATAATAAGCTTAGTGATTAACCGTTTAAGGAAGCCTTTATTGAATCAGTAACCAATCTTCCTACGCTTAGAATAAATCTTCTTACAACACTTCCCCCTAGTATTTTAAATGATGCATACTTGAAATCACAAGATATCTCTACCCCGTGTAGTTGAAATAGTGCACCCGAAAGTAACAAGTTAAACACTGATTTTCTTTGCGGTTATGACATTTGTCTTCCTGGAATGACCTAAAATGAGAATAGGGTATGAATTCTATCACGTGTACTCAATATCTTTCTTGTATATCTATTCCTTCCCCCTTGCTGGTTTCGATACCTCAGAATTAGCAAAACCTAGTACGCACATATACTAGAGACCGTGTTCGAAGAATTGATAAGCTTAAATCTATTCTGTGAGAATTAACTAAGTCTTAAATTGCAAATAAGTCCATAAAGTTTGAAACATATGACATATAAAGCCCTTGTAGTTAATATAAATTAACTCATATTTAAAATGTTATTTGTCATTATAAAAAAAACTTTATCTGTTTATTCCGTGACTTATTTTGAAAGACCATTTTAAAAGATTATTTGATGCTGAATTCCCCCCCCTCAAATAATGACCCGTTTTCTATTTAAAGAGCTGTTGTCATTGAGTGAGTGGTTGAATTGTCTGTGAAAATCTTTTTGTTATTACTGAAAACACTGATTCATTGTGAAGACAACTTTTTTTACCAATAAAAATAAGATTTCTCTTATTTTGACAAATAAATGCACTGACACGTACATTAATTTGTATAAAGGAAGCACGGGTTGTGATGCAAAGTAATCACAAGCCTTTGCATGGTCCTGAAAGTAGACCATGCCCTAGAATAAATTCCGTTGAGAGGTTCAAGTTTCCTTTTGAAAATATGTGCCTTTAGATGATGAACCGGGTTGCTATCTGAAATAGATAGCCAAGCCATTTGGGCATTATTGAAAACATTTTAGAACTTCTGCTCGAACTTCATGTTACAGTGCTCTATCATTATTGAATGACATTTTTAACAGATCGAAAGTAATCGATTTTTCAGAAACATGCTGTTTTGAAAACTTCTTTTTGTATTTTTTCTCTTATTTTTATTAATTTTGTATTTTTTTTGAAAAATTTAATATAAAACTAAAATATTTTTAGTTTTTCTGAGATATATTATATCACATATGATACAAAGATATTCGAATAGGTACCCACCACTAATCGTCACGTCATCTGCCAACTTTTTCAGAGTCTCCGGCGTAAAACTTCGCATACCCAGCTTGTTGATTAGAAATTCAATTCTTTCTCGGCCAAGAGCTTTAGTGAAGATGTCCGCCAATTGATACTCCGTATTGACAAAGTAAAGTTCGATCACACCATTTTCAACATGCTCCTTGATGAAGTGAAATCTGATGTCTATATGCTTGGATCTGGAATGTTGAACGTTGTTGCAGCATAAGGCAATAGCGCTTTTGTTATCACAGTACATTGGAATTTTATTGAATCCAAAGCCATAGTCGGTAAGTTGTGATCTTATCCAAAGGACTTGAGCACAACCAACGGCAAAGCAAATATTCAGCTCCATGCCTGGATATCGCAGCGCTTTTCTGCCTTTTAGACGACCAGCTCACAAGTCTATCACCCAAAAGTTGTATACTACCAGATGTGCTACGGCATGTATCTTGACAACCAGCATGATCCGCATCTGCAAATGCTGTTAGTGCAATGGAAGAATCCTTTAGATACCAAAGTCCCTGATGTACGGTTCCTTTTAGATACCGAAAGATCCTTTTTATATCGCATTTAAGTGCTTATTACGATGCTGTTATCGCTGAGCCTGATACCAGTTCAACACATGCATATAGCAAATTGTAGGTCAGGTCTACTGGCTGTAAGATAAAGAGGTGCCAATCATACCACAATATGTGACGGATCTATACTTATCCCCTCTTTATCCCCATCCAGTTAAGATTTCCTCCACCATGGAGTATCCACTGGGTCCACAAGATTCAAAGCCATATTTCCTTTATGTGATTCAAGAGCATATTTAGGATTGGTTTATGAAGATGCCTCTGGGACTTTTGAGAAATCTTAGTCCTAAGAAAATGAGATTTACCATCCATCGACATCTGAATTTTGTGAACACATGATTTTAGCGAATAGATCACAAAGTTTAGGAGTAGATGCAGCAAAGATAATGTCATCGACATATATTTGTACCAGTAGTAGTTCCTTGCCTTCTCTACGGATGAACAGAGTAGGATCCACTAAGCCTTTTGAGAAGTCATTGGATATCAGGAATGAAGACAACATATCATACCACGCGCGTGGAGCTTGTTTCAACCCATAAAGAGCTTTCTTAAGCTTGTACACGTAGTTAGGTTTGTCTGGATCTACAAATCCGTCCGGTTGGCTAACATAAACCTCTTCCCGCAGATTACCATTCAGAAATGCAGTCTTCACATCCATTTGATAGACGACCATGTTCATATGAGCAGCAAACACTAGAAAAATTCGTATAGCCTCTAATCTTGCAACCGGAGTGAAGGACTCTTCAAAATCGATTCCCTCTTCTTGACGATAACCACGAGCGACCAACCGAGCCTTGTTTTTCAGAATACCTCCTAACTCATCAAGCTTAACCTTATAGATCCACTTAAGAGTGATGACAAATGCTTTATCAGGAGGAGGAACAAGTTCCCAAACTTCAAGACGTTCAAATTCATGAAGTTCCTCTTGCATAGCTTCAATCCAACATGCTTGAGTTAATGCGTCTTTGTAGTTCTTAGGTTTGACTAATGTGAGAAAGGCATCATAGTAGCAGAATAAGGCTTGTTCATGGAGTTGTAGTCGTGTGGAAACTGGTCTGTCGAGATCACCGATTATATTCTCAAGTGGATGATCCTTAGTCCATTTGCTATTGTGTTCAGAAACTTGGTGATCGGGAGGCACAATTGTATGAATAACATCCGATGATGAGGATTGATCAGAAGTAACTTCTGGAATTAGAATACCAAAGTACGGATCATTACCCATATGTGTAACTTCAATATCATGATTATCTTCTTCAACATCATGAGAAATAATAGGAGTTTGAGTTTCTTGTGTTGTATGAGAGTTACTTGGTGATGGTGCATCTTGATCAACTGTAGTTGAGGAAGGTGAGCCAGTTGATACAGCATGTTCAGGTGCAACTACTTCAGGAATAGGAGCAATGACTTCTGGTGCTTGTAAATCAACATAAGGTGGGGGATTAAGTGACTCATCAAACATTGGTTGAAACAACAAATCCCAGTCTGTAACACCCCAATTTTTACAATATAGTAGCGGAAGATAATCTGAGGTATTACTTCATGGATACAACAATCATAATCATAGAAAACAACTTTAAAAGAGACGTTGTTGGAAAATTTTAGTTATCATTCATTATATTCAGAGTTTTTACAAAATGCAGGTCCTAAAATCTAAAACATCATGTTTGAATGATAACAGTTCAGCCACCTTCGAGTCCATGCCACTCCGTACCGCAACTTGCTTAATTACCTGAGATAAACATGCTAAAAAGGGTCAACACAAAGGTTGAGTGAAATTCATAGGTTTGAAATGTAATAGTTAAATACAAGTTATCATAATTGAAAATGTTGGTATTGCAGAAATAATTGTTATGAAGAACATTATTGTCATCATGAATAGTATTATCACCCTAAACTCATGAATCACATAAAGAGATAAAGAGATATTAAAGAGATATTGGGAGATACTACCCAAATAGATATTTCCATGTACCTAGGCAATAATATATCAGGATAGCATATAGTTTAGCATAACACTTGCATTCATGATTTTATAGTAGGTGTCACGGGTTTATAAGATATGTGAGATTATGAATTCATTAAGTCTTTGAAAAGTAATCACATTGTTATAAGATAAATGAGTATGTAAAAGAGTTTGTAACAAGCATGTATCCCCCTCGCGGGTTTATAAAACATGTAAATAAGTAAAGGCGAGGTTATGAACTTCACCTGATATGTAGATGTAATAAATATTCCAAAATGAAAGCTGACGACCTTATCACAATCTTAACCGGGGAATGTTGATATAGTAAAATGATAGTAAACAGCCACGTCACGCAACCTGAGTAAATATGTTGAGTCTTAGGAAGATTGTACTCTAGAACTTTAGTTTTAAGAGTTATGAGTTTGATTGAAGAGTTTGGAATTATTGTATCACCGTTCGGGCCATCATAATTCAGAAGTCATTCAGTAAACGTTTGAGGAGCTAGGGCACTTTAAATCGTAAACCCAACAACTCAGTCAGAACGTAATACCAAGATGAAACCTCTTAATATGAAGCTCCCTAGTATTGTGGTACAATATAGCTTCCGGATGATCGGTTTTAAGCGTTTTATTCAATATCTGGAAATGTTAAGCACGTCAAGCGTTTATTAAAGTTATGTCTGGTAATGTTTTGAATGTGTTTTTATACTTTTTCAAAATGTTACATTTTAGACCCTGAGGTTTGGAAAATTGCAAGTAGACCCCTAGGGTTTGCATTTTTACGACTTTGGTCCTTCAACTTTGAAAGATATACCAAGTAAACCTTGGACTTTGAAAAGTGACATAATAGACCCCTATTGTTAGGATTAATGTTTTATTAACTTAGTACCGACAGTAAAATAGTTAGTACTGACAGTTATACTTAGTACCGACAGTACAAAGTGTTAGTACTGTTAGTTAGTTAGTACCGTTAGTAGTAAAATAGTTAGTACCGATAAGAAGATATTTAAAAGATATTTGTGAGATATTTGTCAGAAAGTCATGAAAGACTTTTAGGGTTATCCTTGATCTATAAAAGGATAACTATTGACATAGTTAGATATATATGAAATAGACAATTACAAATCATACAACATATCATAGTTAGCAATCTGTGACTATCAAGAACATTTTCAACAAAGTTGTTATTCTGTTAAATCATTATTCTTCTTAGTACTTGTGTTAAGATTCCGCATTAACATATTGTATTCAAGTCATTGTTTCTATATAGTCTGTTGTATTTATACATCCAGGCTATCATCCTTTATAGGCTGCAAAGATCCATTCACAATAAGGGAACCACAATTGGTATCAGAGCCTTGTAAGAAACTTTGAATAAGAAGAACAATTAAATCTAAACATGTCTGGAACACATGATGAAATCCCACCTCCACCACCACCTCCACAAGAAACTCAACAAAAACCAACACAACAAACTCCTCAAACAGTCTCAACCATCAAACTACCAATTCTCAAAAAGGGAGAATATGACATATGGGCTATGAAGATAGAACACTATCTGGCCCATACAGACTATCCAATTTGGGAGGTTATCCAAAATGGGAATGGTCCTGTATCAGTCACACTGGATACAACAGGACAGATTAAAATTTTGCCTCCTAAAACTGCAGAAGAGATGGTGCTAAGAGAGAGAGAAAGAAAAGCTAGGACCACCTTGCTGATGGCCATACCAGAAGATCATCTAGCTAAATTCCACAAAATGACTGATGCAAAAGATATGTGGATTGCCATAAAATCCAGATTTGGTGGAAATGATGAATCCAAAAAGATGCAGAAGTACATCTTGAAGCAACAATTTGAAGGATTCACAGTATCCAACTCAGATGGAATTCACAAAGGATATGAGAGATTCCAAAGTCTACTCAGTCAGCTAGAGATTCATGGAGCAGGTGTATCTACTGAAGATGCAAATCAAAAGTTTTTGAGATCTCTACCTTCTGCTTGGTTACAAGTTTCCTGGTTCGGCTAGGTTTTCACAAGTTTTCAAGTCTTTATTTCATGTATAAATGATTAAGGATAGTTAATATATGTAGCCAAGGTCTGATATAGGAAGTATTAGCAAAGATTAGCAATTGGTTTGGGTTAAAACGGATTAGAATTGAAGAAATGAGGTCACGGGTTTGATTAGGGCACGTTTAGGGTTTTCTTGACTTTCTTGGTTTAATTTTGTATACTTTTTGATTAGGAATATGGAATACAGATCTAGGGCTTAATAAAGTATTCATGAGTTAGATCGTGGTTTTATTTATGATAAGGTTGAAATTGTGAAAGATAAGCCGTAGCTTGAATTAGGGTTCATATAGGCTTTAGGGTTTTCTAGCTTTGTAAATTCTCGTATCAATGTTAAAAGCATGAATGGATAATGATGGATAAAGGTTTGTAAACTCATTTTATGGGTTTACAATGACTCTTGGTTGCTTTCTTGAGAATGAGATGGTCAGAAAATGAGTAAATGGGTCAAGTTACATTTAGTGCACAATTAGGTACATTTAGGGTTTCTCGGATTCGTTTTACATACAAATGAAATAAGATGATGAAGTAATGATGAAATAATGATTGATTAGGATTGATATGATTGTAAAATAAGTTAGTGCAACTTATTTGAGTGTTGGTTAAGGTTTAAAATGGATTAAAATGAAGAAACGGGTCATTGTGTAGTATTTAGCTCGGGTTAGGTTTCTGACTTTTGAATTAGGGTTTTGAGTTGTAGATTGTGTTGTTTGTGTGTGAAGGCTTATGAATATAATAATTAGGGTTTACACATTGTATAATGAGTATAGTAGCTTGTACACAAGTTGTGGTGAAGAAATTGGAATGAAAACGGAGGTAAAATGGCTATTTTAGAGATCATGCTTAATGACTTGTATATTGAGCTTTTAAGGACTTGTACCTTTCTTTGGATAGAATTGTTATATTTCATATGAGATGTTATGATACTTGTACATATGCTTTAGTAGCTTGTACATTCACTTTATATATTAATCTTTTATGGAATTAGGGTTTAGAGGTATACGATAACGGTTTAAAGCCCGTTTAGATATAACGTTGCGAATAGTACATTATAGGAATAATGTACCTTGTAAAAGGGATATGATGATATTGACTTGACATGTTATGATGTTTGCTTGACATATATGAAGATAGGATGGTCATAGATAGGTTGCCATTATCCGCATCATCTAACTGCATGCGACGTAACATAGCTATACTCCCAATAACATCATCACAACTTCTATACAACTGAAGTTCGCAAATATAATCATTTCTTAACCTAATATTTGCCCTTAGCTCGATACACAGTCGACGATATTCCTCAATTTTCCCCAAACTTTCAGCAACTTCTCTCTCAAAAAGAACAACCAATTGATCCTTGGTTGCATCTGACCCAGCTGCGCTCACCAACTCCTGAATCAATGGTAAAGAAGATGTCATTTTAAACATAACAAAAAAGATGAAAATATAGACCTATTAATAAGCAAAAAACTTTGTTAAAAAAAACAGCAACATTCTCATGTATTCATACACTTGGCCTATATACTTGCCACTTATCAAAATTAACTTGCCACTTATCAAACTCACTTTGACACATGCATATAGCAACAATAAAAGACCTATAAAAAAATACTAAACAAAAAAATTAATTATACATGGTACTCTAACTGACCTTACACTCCAAATATCCAAATTACATACAAGTGTATTCATCTTCTACATGCTCCACATATACAAATTGCATACAAGTGGACAGACACCTTTGAATTAGCCCACACAAAACAAAAAACCTTTCCAACCACCTGACCAAAATTTTAATTAGTTTTTAATGTATTCCATTTTATCAAACAACCCATATACAAAAGCATTAAGAAAATAGAATCAAAACAAAAAATCATATTACAACAACTTATCACTTAACCACACAACAAACAAGATACAAAAGAAAATACTAAAAATTTACTATGGATACTATCTTACATTTCAAAAAGGAAACACAAACTTAAAATCCATCTCTAGAATCATATAAAATTTACATGTATATTCCCTCATTCTAAATTTACACCTAATATTTCGCCAGAACTATAAATCTCAAAATTAAACATCAAATCCCAAATTCCCATGAATCTTCTATTATCTTTTGCAAAATGTTATCACATAAATCTTTACCCTAAAGCAATATTGACTATTAGAAGAGACATTTTTTATACATCACTTCATATTGAATAAGTATAAACAAACAAAAACACAATGGATAAAACGAAAATCAAATAGACACATAATATCATAATTTGTAATTTATATAAACATTGTGTGCATACACACAATATACATAGTTACATACCAACCAAAAGTGCACCAAAATAGTAACCAACGACTATCACAGATGCCATACACAGCACTACATCAACATACATATAACTTCCTAACCTTCACATTATAAAAGCTACACCAAAATTGTGACAAACAACTGCCACACAACTCCTAAACAACACTACATTACTACTAAAACATACACCAAACTACTACACCAACACTACACAACCTTAGACAACTTCATTATCCCCAAGTGATGTAACAAAAGCGATTTTCTCGCCAATCTTTACCTCGGTTTCCTTCATCATCAACAACAAACGTGTACCCTTCTCCATATCCTCCAAACGCATACGCTCAAGAAACTTCAACCTTTCACTAGCAACAACACTTATTGGACCAACTTTCAATGCACGAATATACCCGCATTTTCTCCTAACGCTTTCTCTCAACTGACGCGACATTCTTTTGTAGTCTTCCACCCTCAGAGCATCCTCCATGATCTCCTGATTAACCAAGAACATCAGACGTGTACTACTAACCCCACCCTCAGGCTCACGCACTGCTTGCTCCACAGATGTAACAGTAGTAGATGTCATCTTAAAAAAGAGAGATAAAAAGATGGATAACACAAATGGGAAAAGAGGACACTTTAAATAGGAAAACCATAGTGGAAAACTACCCACGTTTATCCTAGAAACCACTCACAGTGATAGACTTATGTGGCCTTAAGTATAGTCATAAAGATAGACTTATGTGGACTAAATGGTACATATAAACTCACCACGTCACAAAAAGAGAAAAGATAACAAGTATACAGGTAAGTAGCAATTTCTAAAAGATAGACTAATGTGGCCACAAGATGTGAAATATAGGCTTACCACGTCACCATCCACTGAATAATTGATTTCCTAATGGATTCATAATAGCCCACTAAGACTCATAAAAGGCTACTAAAACTAATTTTAACACTAATATACTATCAATCAACATAAAAAAATACATAAAAAAAACCCATACAAGAAACACACTAAAAAAAACCCGCCGCAGCGAAGCGCGGGTTTCAAAATCTTATTATAACTACAAACATCATTCTAATGATAGTGAATATATGGAATCAAATGCAAACAAATAAATCAACGATTGAAAGAAGATAAACATAAAACGTTTAACATATAATAACAACAAGGTTTTTAACCCACGCTCTGCTGCGGAGCGCGAGGTTTTCTGTAACAAATGTAGGCATTCTTCTTTTTTTATTCATGGAAATGTAACCGAAATCACCAACATTGTACAAAAATATACATAAGGATTCATACATAATCAGGATTCTATTAATCAAATATTATATTACAAACTGACAGCATTAAACACACATACTAAAAACCATAAATCCTTTTGACCCCAAGAACCTAATCCCAAACCCTTCTCAGTTTCATTTTCCCTCGGCTACCCCACGTAGCCTCACTCCCACTGATTACCTTTTGATCCTAAGAACCTGCTCCCGACCCTTCTCAGTTTCATTTTCCGTCTTCTTTGCACCCCACGCAGCCTCAATCCCACTAACCATCTTTTGACCATAAGAATATGCTTCCAATCCTGAGCAATTCTCAGTGTGGTCTGATTTATTTAAGCCTCATCCAGCTTCATCCGCCTTGAGTCCCATCGTATTTTAAGAATGCGTTATTGCTCATAATGATGTGGCATGTTGATGGATCCTTGATCAGTTAGACCTCAATAATGACCCACAAAAGTTATAATCGCAACGTCGTCGGGGTCACTAAGATCCCATTTCGCTTATATTGGAAACAATGTAGTTAGTCTGACTCATGATTGAACATAAAAGCAAAAGTTAGAGGCATAGAAATTCATTATATGTGGTTTCTTATGGAGTGTGCTCATGTTGTATTATGGATACATGTGTAGTAAAGGAAAAATTCTTGTTATGGTAAGCCAATATATATTGTACTTATTACCCAAAAGATGCGCGCTTATGTCCCTTTATTATGAAGAATATGCACACATGTGAGCAACGTTTCATGTCATTTCTATGTCACAAAATGGCATTTATGATTAGGAGGTTTCATGCATAATAGTCTGGAATTTTAGATATGATAGTTCAACAGGGTCGACACATTTAAAATAGACTTTCAACGACTTTTAACGCATTTAACCCATTAGACATGTTACGTTTATTAGACACAACCCAGATCAGGCCATTCATTATTAAAGGCGATATTGATGCATATAGGTAAAGCTTGTACCTTGACCAAGCATTAATTTGTAAGCCAAGAAGCGCCCATGAATCTCAATGACCAAGAAGTGGAAATAGCGTACAAAGATCTTCATTAATAGTTAGACGGTCTGAAGGTCGACTCTTAGCGGTAGAAGATATATGTAGCCACTCTCTGATTCAAGTCAACGTATCCCTACCAAATCTTATCAGATGTACCCTGTTCTGTTTCTACATTTGTAAAGAATAAAGTAAGTAAGCATTCCTAATGATAATATCTGGAACACATGGATAAACGAAGGAAAGTTTGTGCGGAACGCCTTTTGACCCATATTTAATTTTTTTTAACATGCTAGTCTCTTTCAACTAATATACTGTCAGTTCTGATTAACATCTAATAGAACTTTTCAAAAAAGTCTGACAAAAATATGAACAATTAGAACATTATATAAATATGAATAATCAGAGAATGTCAAGTATACAATAAAATTTATAGACTTAAATTCTATTGAATACTCTTTCTTTAAGTTTATATATGAACAATTAGAACATCATACAAACAACGCAACAAAATACACATGCAGGTTTTAGTAGAAATATTCAATAGATTTAAGCTGCAACAACGCATGACATTTATAGAAACTACGCCATTCAGTTATTTAATTTTATACAATTTTTCCTAACTTTCAACTTCTTGGTCTCTTTAATTCACTATACCATGAATTGTCGTTATGTGGTACGACTTAGTCCTGCATTGGCACCACGACTCTGTTGTTGGAAAGTGTATCTTTTATGTTGTTAAAGAGAACGTGTTCAAGCATTGAGAACGTGTTCAAGCATTGAACAATTTTCTAATTTCCTTAAAAACTGGTTGCTTATATCCTTAACCAAACACCCCCTTATTTATGTTGGCAAAGAGAACATGTTCAAGCATTGAACAATTTTCTAATTTCTAATTCTCAAGACCGAGGGGTTCGTGAATCTCCTTGTTTTCAATTACTTCACATAAAGCTAGAAAGAATAATGATTGTTTCTGACAAACCTGGTAAGCTTCATTGGCCAATTACCCTTGTGATAAAAAGTCATCAAAGCTTGTAAATGATTTTTGTTCCTTCTTAGAGCTCGAGCTAACACCTTTTTGAACGCATAAGAATTAACTAATTGTCCTAACAAAGTTAGATATGGCTTAAGAGAAGCATGGAGGAACAATTTTCACATTTAGTTACTTGATGAATCGGCCGTTTAAAACTCAGGAAAACTTGCATAGGTTCGTAGACATCTGGTGAGGCTCAGATTGATCAATCATCAAAAAAAGCAGAAACATCCGGCATGGCTGCAAACCTAGTAGTTTGCCCCGCCAAAACACGGACATTCACAGCTTTTTCTCAGTAAGCAACTACTATAGAAAATGCATAATTTTTTATTTTTTTTGCCGTTAACTTACTTATGCACTACTGTCAAAGCATTCTGGAAATGAATTGCCAGATAAGCTGGTGTTTGGCATTTTCTTATATAAGCGATTCAGACCTGTGCTTTCAGCAAGTCCGCGTTGAACTTTATCTATTGCCACAGCTCTCGAGCCTTTATCATGCATTTGTGGCCGCACGATATCAGTTTCGGCCTCACTTCTAGTTCAGGATATTGTTCTTGTACTTTAGAGCTCTTTATGATTCCAGCAGCAACTATTATCTCATAAACCTGTGCCAACGGTCCTGTCAGCATTTTTACGCAGCTTGTAAAGGGGTATTCGAAAAAGCTTATTTAGGTGCTTAATAATTATTGTATCTTAAAAAATCCATTAAGAATTTTCATGTATTTTATAATAACTGACTATTACATTTTCATCTTAGCCAACTTTAAAGTAAAAAAATACTGGGTTTTAAACAAATACATTGCTTAGAACCGCTTAAACCTCATACGCGCATACACGTTTTGCGGTTCTCTATGTACAAATCCATCCCCGTATCGTAAGCTCCGTCTTAATGTAGTTGAAGCTTTCAAATTCGGGGTTTCTAACATTTATGAGATGTGTGTTGTACATGCCAAGGTCGAGTTTATATTTGTATATCGTTAAAACACTATTTCTGTATTTCCAACTACAATGGCAGTTGAGCTGAAATCTAGTCAACCCGTAAACAAATGTTGTAATTTTACCTTTTTATGCAAGCCCTCGGGTGACGTTTGCCTTGTGAATTATATTGGTGGAATAACTTTTAATCCATATGTAAAAAAACAGACCATAAAATTTTTTAAGTCCATCTCCTAAATAAGCTCATACACCCAAGCTTATCTAAACAGTAAGGGGTTGTTTGTCTCGGCCTATATAGCCGGCTTAACACCCTTTAAAATGGGCACATTTTTTCTAATAAGCTACATCAAACACCTTAAAATAAGCAGATTGTCAGGCGTATAACAAAAAAACTATCAATACCTCAAGGTGCCTCTATCGATTTGCTTCTAATTTAGCTTTAGCTTCGACTCGCCTTCCAGCATCTCCTACTACTGCTGCTGCTACAGGTCAAACCTATTATCACCAAAAAAACAAAAACAAAACCAACAAATAAAATTAAAACAAATGTATACACTTCACAATATATCAAAACCGGAAATCTAAATTTTTTGAAAAAACCATGTTTGAGTTTTGATAACAGTAAATCTGTTTGGTTTTTCTATAGCTGGTCTATGCTAGATGACATTATGTGTTTCTATTTTAATACATTTTGATATAGTTAGTCAAAACTACAGTTTTCTAAAATACATGAATTTTAATATTCACAATAAGAGTATGTCTTTACGACCCGCTGGTAGGAACGGGCACGCAAATGAAGGAGGCTGTTGTAATAAATTCCGTACCCCGGGTGTGTTTTTTTCTGCTGCTGGTTCCTTGCTGCACGACCAAATGTTTGGACATGTTCTGATTAATAGAATCACGTAATTTCAGCAAGAAAACAACCGCCGATGCACAAAACTTATCAACAAAACCACCTCTCAGAGATACTTTTAACAACTCTTTCAGATACAGTTTAGTGCATAAAGGTTTAAAAACCAAAAGAAATTTACCTTGTCGTTCCTGGAATTGTTGGGCTTCTTGATACACTTGTTGCACGGCAGCATGTTGGCACTGCTGATCAACAAAAAAAGCTATATATTATAAGATTACATGGCGTGAATGTCCCCTATAGCAAATGCATCGAGTATTACAAATGTACAGTTATATGAAAATTAAGTAGAACTTATTTTGAACACGGAGCAAAAACATCTCACCTGAACCATTTTGATGCAAATTTATTTTCAGACCTATTTACTTATGAAAGGTTTATGTCGAGCTATGTTTTGTCGATTAAATGGGTAAAAGTGAAGGTTCCTCAAGGTGTTATGTTCACCATTCAAAACATGTCTATCCCATGTGAGCATTAACCCGTAATATATAACCAACTTGATTTTCCTAATAAAAGCAATATATAAATAAATTAAGTAATCACGTGGCAAAATGTATCATATTTCACAAAACGTTGCTAGTCTTAGCAGCACAATCACTACATGTGGTAACACTATTCAATTTTCGACAACATTTAGGCATCTTATTTGGCCTACCTACCTATGGGACTGATGGGACATTCATTATTAATGTTACTTTTATAGCATCTTTTATCCTATGTAAATAACCCATTTAGTTTAATTATTGCAAATAATTGTTACTTAATCATTTATATTTGAGAATTGCAGTAATTATGGAGTACTTGGTGAAGATTAGCAAAAAGACACGCATTCTGGAGCTTTATAAGAAGTAACATTTGAAGGTTACTATTCTGTCATCCCGTTCGCCGTATCCATCAAGGAAGATACGGGTACTTTTGTGCATTGCACTTCAATAAAGACCACAAATGATCAAGGTTCAATACACGTATCTAGGAGTTGACCCTATACGCCGTATTCAGTTATGGAAATAAAAATATTCTGGAGCATATGAAACGGATGGTCCCCACTCGTAGAAATACCCACCGATTATAAACGTGTTCACCTCAGTCTATAGCCGTTATAGACCATATTTTGTACATACCGCAATTTTCGACAATTTTAAATGATATTTTACCCTTTAACTTTTCCGGGTTCCGACTTAACTTTAGAATTTTGATCTTTTATTGTCACTTAATAAACGATAATTTCGCGTACAATGATTATTTTTTCAAAACATTATTTAAATAATAAATCATATTTATTATTACATATCTCTCATGTGCAAAGTTATTTTTAACTTATTTGACTTGAAAACGAAAAAGATATATGTTATTCATAAGTTGACTTATAAAAAAAGAAGTCTCGCTTAAATACACTAATTTGTTAACATTACTAATTACTTATATCAATTTTTCATTTTATGGTGAGTAGAAGCAAGTACGACACTTTACTCTTTTCGGTTCTACATTCTTCACTTATACATTTTTTGTACGACTATTATAAGGTGTTGAAATGGTCATGCATACTTTATTAAATCTTTGATTTCCAACATTTACATATGCAAAAAATCTATGAACTCGCCTATTCCAAAACCAAACAAAAAAATAAAAAAAAATAAAATTTTTATGTTGACACTTTTATGCATGTTTTTCTTAGGTGGAATTTGATGTTGGCTTTACTTGATGTGCATTGGTGTCTAAATTGACAAGAGTTTTCATTCATGGTTTTCTAATTATGTACAAATGATCAAATCTCGTTGTATTGCTTTCAAGCTTTTCATTGTGATGTAATTATGGGACAAATGATATATCAATTTCAAGAAAATCAACGAGATTATTTTTCAAATGACACATTTAGAGGTCGTTCTCTTGTATCTTGTGTTGTTGTATTATGAAGTAACACTCCCGGACATATTTCCGCTGGGACACAATTTTAGAGGTGTTACAGATTGGTATCAGAGCTAAGGTTATAGAGAACTAGGTTGCATATTTTACCCTAGACTATAACCGTTTTCACAAGCATTGTGTAGGATCCCGTAATCACTTCATAACATATAACATACACGAATCGAACTAGAAAGGAGAAAGAGAGTGAGTTGTTTAGAGAGAGAAAGAGGAGAGAAATGAGAGAGAAAAGAGAAATGATTATCTTAGAAAATGAAACAACTATCTTTTTCTAAATAAGAAAAAGCTTATATACCCCGTCACGCAAAAGGTACGCGCGGGATATTTAACTAGGACCCGGGCTCGGGTTTTGCTTGGGATTAAACCTGAAACATATACAATATTAGATTAACTATCGAGCCCGATACTCGATATTATACTATTACAACATTAACTAATTAAATGATCGAGACTCGTACACGTAATGAACGAACTTCCTATTCGGCTCAATATTTTGAGGCTAACAATCTCCCCCGAAGTGAGTTCATTGATGACACTCCTTCATAAGATAAATGAGATTGC
>BQNB010047528.1:35000-37542 GCA_026074375.1 Tanacetum coccineum | reverse complement strand
TATTAACTATTAAACTACGAGCTATAATAAACAGTAAAATACACGGGGTGACCGAGTCTTTTTCTAATATCTAACAGTGAGATTAAACTATGTTATTCGACGCACACGGATCTGGTATTATGTTTCTCTTTTCAAAAAAATTAATATGACTGGTATTTGTGCTATTATCTTAGAAAGGCCCTTGACTTGCTCAGGTTTATGGAAATAGGGTCATGCTGCAAACCCTTAGCCGAACACTATAATCCAATCATTGATAGCCTCCGCAAAGACAAGATGGTTGATCAAGTGTTAGAGCTCTTTGCCAAGATGATTGAAAAAGGCACATTCGTGCCGATGTAATAACTTACAACTATTTAATTCATGGTCAGTGTATCTTTGGTCGAGAAACAGAAGCTGCAAAGCTGTTGATAGACATGGATGAGAAAGGAATCCGTCCAGCTATGCATACATATACAATCTTAGTAATAAATATTTGATATTTTTTCCAAGGCATTTTATGAGATAGAAATTACTAAAATCCCTTTCTAACATCTTTCTATAATGAATTTTGTGTTTTTGTTGCAATATAGAGCTTTGAAGATATTGCTAAAGATTCAGGCCCTAAGATTGAGTATGATGTCTCTTTGGTCACAACTAAGTCCTCAAAGGTACTCACAGTCATCTGAAGTTGTAAAATGGTTTTTACGTGAAGTTGCTCCAAAAGCAGGCGTTGAGCTACCAAAAGCGGATGATGACGAAGCACCTAAAAATGTGGATCCTATTGGTGATGAATATGTGCTGAGAGACTGTGACAGTCCACCCATTGAAGAAGTATGCATAATAAAACTTCAATTCATTAGGATGTCTAAACATTTATCCATTTACATATTAGTAGATTAATGAATATATCATCTCTATTGAATTTAGTGGCATTCAGACTTGAAGGCAGACACCTATGTGGATTTTCTAATGGTTACTAATTGGGTCAAACACAACAGGTAATGTATACTTGACTGTTATACAACACCAGCTATAATTTTCATTCTTACAGTAATAGACGATGATAAGTGGGTTGGAATTCAAATACACATCTGAATATTATTTGGTGTATCCTTATTGTTGATGTGCTATACTATAGATTATTGGTAAACTCATTTGATGCCTTAACCCATATGATTCTTTAAAACTATATTTGAAAAAGGTAATGCTCTTAAGCAATTTTTGTTTAGTATTGATGCTTTTTCCTTAAACTAATATCAGGAGTGATCACATCGGAAGGCTTTGTACATGTAATTGAAAAGGTAAATGAATAGGCACTTTTCTAGCCCATGACATAAGTTTCTGGTATTAACCACTCATCCATTCTCTTCCAACCCTACAACTGTTTCGTTTCGACAGATAAATGGGACTTTGCAAATGTCCTAGTGTCTAGTTTAGTGCATAGAATCTCCTATATCATCTTATTAACAAATTTAGATTACTGCTGCAATAATAATTTTTTGTAATTGGAACACAATTATTATCTCTAAACAATAATCAACCAACAAAAATGTGTTTACGTGTCATCACAACCAGGCCTCACTTTCAACCTGCACTATGAAATTAACAGTTTTAACGCGTTACTTAATCTTGATCCACCCATAGTGCCACCTCTTTAGTTAATATATCATTGTTCATTGTGAGGCTTTGTTTGTTTCATCTTAATCTTCCTTTATTACGTTTTCTTCAAATACTCTTCTTTGAGTTATTTTATACGCAGGGACTATATTTTATTTGTGACCTTTGAGGAGCCGTATGAGATGAAAATATTTTGGATCCAATATAACTTTCTCGTCCTATTATCTCTTTAACTGTCTTATATGCCTCCCTTTGTGTCTTGATATCTTTTATCCTCTTATGACAGACTTTTTTAGGATTCAAGAATGGAAAGGCTCCTGAAACAATATTAACCGACCAAAACATGTGGCTCAAAGAAGCACTTGCCATTGAAATGCCAAGAACAAAACATGCCTTCTGCATTTGGCACATCGTCGCAAAGTTTTCAGATTGGTTTTCATTACTCCTAGGCCCTCAATATGATCAGTAGAGATCTGATTTTCATAGACTATATAATTTGTCCTCGGTTGACGAGTTTAAATTGGGGTGGAGAGAGCTAATTTGATATTATTTGTATGCTTCACTATTGGCAGGAATTGTCGTATATTCCAACAACGTGGATCACTACAAAATACAATGCAAAAGAACCTTGCGATGTCAACAAAATACAATCTTCGTTGATGTTACTAATGTTGTATTATATGATTAAGAGGTCAACAAATTTTACTAAATTTTACTTGAAGCACTTGACCAGCTCAATGAGCCAAAAAGACCATCAGACAAGCCATTTCGTCTTCCACTTCTTTTCAGGTTTAGTTTACTCAAATATTCCATTTATTTAAAGTTTACTTAGTGAATAATATAAATCTTACAAAGTCACCCACTAGACTCCCTATAGCAGCAACCAAACACGCCCTCGCCATATATTAGATAATGACAACTAATATTTCTGTTTTCATTTTAAACA
>BQNB010047528.1:0-30000 GCA_026074375.1 Tanacetum coccineum | reverse complement strand
ACATTTAGTTTTAAGAAAAACATAAAATTAGGGTTTCGGGTGTACGATTTTGGATCAAAACGGAAAATGAGCATGAATTGAGTTATGAAACTTTAACAAGAGTATATTTAGGATCATATGAACATTATAAGAGTGTAGAAGCAGAAGTAGAACATCTAGAACCTGGGTTTGAGCTTAAAGCTTGGAAACGGGTTGAAATCGGGACTTTTAGCTTCGTACGCCTAGAATAACGACTCCCGGGCTTCTTTTCTTGATTTATTTTGCTTCACTTCTGTTCTTGGGACACTATTTCTTAGGAATCTCTTAGAATCATATGGAGCAAAGGATTGCTGCTTGATGGGTATAGACGGAGGAAGTGGGGGATGATGTTACAATGAAGAGTTTATTGGTCCTATTTATAGTTGACATGGTGTTGAAGGTCTTAAGTATGTATATTTACCAGGAGAGGACATGTGTAAGGGATAGAGGGTGATGAGGAGAAAGCTTAGATGATTGTATGTTTTTTTTTGAGCTAGAAGTAGTCTTTTGTTTATGGCAGAGTGGATGCTAGTCTCCATGTGATTGTGGGCCCACGGCTTGGATAAGGAAAAAGAAAGGCCATGTGCCAATCTTGGTGGCTAAGATATCATATAGAGGTGCTTGTAAGCTGGTTATATATGAAGGAGGTGTGTCATGGAGGTGCTTGTTTGCAATAGAAAGTTTTAAAATGGGTCATTTTGCAAGAAAAGGGTTCACGAGTTCAATTAGGGCTCATTAGGGTTTTTAAGCTTGCATTTCGTGTATACTTGAAGGATAATGATAGATATATGTTCACAAGACTTGTATTAAGGATTAATAACAAGAATTGATAGGTGGTTCGGGTTTAAAATGGGCAAAAATGAGTAAACGGGTCCAAAGTTCCAATTAGGGCACAATTAGGGTTTCTTGGATTCAATTTGCATATAGTTGAAGTAAAATGATGAAATGATGATTGTATATGATTGAGAATGTTGTAAATTAAGTTATTACAACTTATTTGAGTATTGGTTTAGGTTTACAATGGATAAAAACGAAGAAACGGGTCATGGTTTAGTATTTTGCTCGGGTTAGGGTTTCTGACTTTTGTATTAGGGTTTTGAGTGTAAAAATGTGTATGAAAGTTTATGAATAGAATAATTAGGGTTTACACATTGTATATTGAGTGTATTAGCTTGTACAAAAGTGGTGGTGAAGAAATTGAAGGTAAAACGGCTATTTTGGATATCGTGCATTAATGACTTGTATATTGTGCTTTGAAAGCTTGTACTTGACTTGTAGGGAGTTTATATTTCAAATGAAATGTTATATTACTTGTACATATGCTTTAGTAGCTTGTACATTCACTTTAGATATTAACCCTTCATGGAATTAGGGTTTAGAGGTATACGATAACGGTTTAAAGCCCGTTTTGATATAACGTTGTGAATGGTACATTATAGGAATAATGTACTTTGTAATAAGGATATGATGATATTGACTTGACATGTTATGATGTTTGCTTGACATATATAAAGATAGAATGGCCATAGATAGGTTGCGTGAGCTCGTCTACTTTAGTTATGTAAGTTACATGACATACTGAGATATTGACAATGCAAGTAATGTAATAAAGCGAAAAATTTCCCCGTACAATTATGATCATAGTAAAATAGGTTGATGAAAATTCTTGGGTTGTTATAGTCTCCACCCCTTACAGAAATCTCGTCCCGAGATTTAATTGAAAGTTATAGTGAATAGATGTAGGTACTGGGTATGAATTTGATTTTTATGTTAGGTTAATCAAGGTCACAAGTCCACGTGTGTGATGCATTTATAATTATGTTGCGCACCATAATTATAATTACCTCCTTTCACACGTCTACTTATTTCCAAGACCACACATCTTGATGACAGCCAATAGAATTTCTCCAGATTCTAATAGAACCTGGGTGGATGAAATACTTCGATTTACGGAGCCTGTGGGTTGTGGGTTTTGATCAATATCTGGAAATGTTATAATCGGTTTTAAGCGTTTTGATCAATATCTGGAAATGTTAAGCACGAGAAGTGTTAATTAAAGTTATGTCTTGTAAGGTTTTAAACATGTTTTTATACTTTTTCAAAATGTTACATTTTAGACCCTTGAGTTTGAAAAGTGGCAAAATATACCCTCGGAGTTTGCACTTTTACGAGTTTGGTCCTTCAAGTTTAAAAGATATACCAAGTAAACCTTGTACTTTGAAAAGTGACATAATAGACCCCTATAGTTATAACTTTGATAAAATGACATATTCAGCCCCTTTAGTTATAAGTTTCAGAAAGTTACGATATATACCCCTTGCATGGATAATATTTACAAAACATGTCCAAATTGCCATGCAAGCTTCTTTTAACATTTCAATAGACATTTATAAGTTATAATAAACTAAAATATGAAGATTTAACGCAACGCAAGTTTAAAATAACGATTCGTTAAACTAGGAAGCAAAACGGGTCAAATTAGGGTTTCAAAACGTAATAATCAATAAAGTGGTTATTTTAACATTAGTTAAGCATGCTAGGATAGATTATAATAATATTTAATCATTATAACATTTAGTTTTAAGAAAAACATAAAATTAGGGTTTCGGGTGTACGGTTTTGGATCAAAATGGAAAATGAGCATGAATTGAGTTATGAAACTTTAACAAGAGTATATTTAGGATCATATGAACATTATAAGAGTGTAGGAGCAGAAGTATAATCCTTAGAACCTGGGTTTGAGCTTCAAGGAGCAAAAATGGTGGAAATGGGTCGTTTCGGGTAGTATTTCCACTCGTACGCCTTGTATCTTGTTCCCGGGGCTTCAAATCTTCAAAGCTTCACTTGATTGATCTTCTTAGATGATCCTAGGATCATATGGAGCAGAGAATGTTTGCTCAATTGGGTTATAGAAAGAAGAAGTGGGGGATGAAAATGAATGAAGGGTTTTGAGTTCTATTTATAGGCGAATGATCCTTGGAGGCTAAGGTTTCTTAAGGATTAAGGTAAGGACAGGTGGGGGGTGACTATGAGATGCTATGGGCTGAGTTGGAAGCTATGGAAGTGGTGGCAAGATTATAAAAGAGGTGATGTGGAGGTGTTTGTAGCCGCGGCTGCCATAGGTAAAAAGAAGAGTCATGTGGCTTGATTTTTGACCAAGAAAAGGTATAAGGAGCTTAGTAAGCTGCTTAGGAGGGTTATGGTGCTTGTCATGGAGGTGCTTGTGTGCAAGAAATAGTTTAAAGTGGGTCAAATTGCAAAGAATTCAGCCGCGGGTTCAATATGGTTCGGTTAGGGTTTCTTTGAGTTTCTAGGCTTGTAATTCGAATGTACTTGATTAGGAGTGATAGATTACTGACCTTAGGTCTTGTATTAAGGATTATAATCAAGGTTTGATAAGTGGTTTAGGTTAAAATGGGTCGAAAATGAATGAAATATGTCGCGGGTTCAATTTAGGACATATTAGGGCACGTATAGGTTTATTTAGGGTTTTCAAGCTTCCAATTCTTGTACATTGCTAATTTAATGATTGATAAATGTCCACAAGACTCATATTAAGTGTTATTAGCAAGAATCCATAGGTGGTTGGGATTTAAAATAGGTAAAAATGAATAAACGGGTCGAATGTTCCATTTAGGGCACAATTAGGGTTTCTTGGTTTTAATTCGTGTATAATGGTAATGAAATGATGAAATGATGATTGAATATGATTGATAATGTTGTAATATAAGTTATTACAACTTATTTGAGTGTTGGTTTGGGTTTACAATAGATAAAAATGAAGAAACGGGTCATAGTTTAGAAACTAGCTTGGTTTTAGGGTTTAGGGTTTTGAATTAGGGTTTTGAGTGTAAAAATATGTATGAAAGCTTATGAGTAGAGTAGTTTGAGTTTACACATTGTTTATTGAGTGTAGTAGCTTGTACAAAAGTGGTGGTGAAGAAACTAGAATGAAAACGGAGGTAAAATGGCTATTTTGGAGGTCATGCATTAATGACTTATACATTAAGCTTTGAAAACTTATACTTGAGTTAGAGGGAGTTTATATTTCAAATGAGATGTTATATTACTTGTACATGAGTTTTAGTAGTTTGTACATTCACTTTAGATATTAACCCTTCATGGGTTTAGGGTTTAGAGGTGCACGATAACGGTTTAAAGCCCGTTTTGATATAACGTTGCGAATGGTACATTATAGGAATAATGTACTTTGTAATAAGAATATGATGATATTGACTTGACATGTTATGATGTTTGCTTGACATATATGAAGACAGGATTGCCATAGATAGGTTGCGTGAGCTCGTCTACTTTAGTTATGCAAATTACATTATATATTGAGATATTGATAATGCAAGTAATGTAATAAAGCGAAAAATTTCCCCGTACAATTATGATCATAGTAAAATAGGTTGATGAAAATTCTGAGTTGTTATAGTCTCCACCCCTTACAGAAATCTCGTCCCGAGATTTAGTTGAAAGTTATAGTGGTATTGTTTGAGAATAGATGTAGGTACTGGGCATGAATTTGATCTTTATGTTAGGCTAATCAAGGTCACAAGTCCACGTGTGTGATGCATTTATAATTATGTTGCGCACCATAATTATAATTACCTCCTTTCACACGTCTACTTATTTTCAAGATCACACCTCTTGATGACAGCCAATAGAATTTCTTCAGATCCTGATAGAACCTGGGTGGATGAAATACTTCGATTTATGAGACCTGTAGGTTATGGGCCTACCACGCTTCTGCTGCGCTACTCTGATCGTAAAGAATCGCTATTCATTAACCTTTAAACATCGAATAAGAATGCTATCACAAGTCTTTGTCAAAATTTTCATACCTAGTGGTATTGAAATCATTTGACATTGTATAGATTCTTGTGTGTTTCCTTGTTATTATGTTGCAGAATATAACAGAAAATTTTAGAATACGGAGATCATGGAATGAGTGATGTCAAAGAATGATTATGAATTTGTAAGAGAGTTGCTAATCACGTGAGATACAGATGATGAAGGTAATAATTATAATGATTAAGGAATTGTTTGTACAAACGGATTGAAAGAAACTTGTTTGTTATATACTTAAGCCTACTTATTTATAATTTGTCATTTACAAAAAGAAGCGTTCAACTCCTTGTAACTGAGAATTTATAAATTCATAGTTCGGAGATTTATAATTTCCTTATTCAAATGAAGAAGTGACCTAATTCATTTCAATAAGATGATCATAAATCGTCTTACCTAAGCATAAAAACACGATATGGTAAAGTGTAGAAAATGATATGATCATGAATTGTTAGATAATATTGAGATGTTGATTGTACTGACGCCCATATAATCGAGGATGATAATTTATGTTGCAAAGGTATGAGGAGAGTATTCAGAGTTTGAACATAATAGAATCGATGGAATTGACAAATAATGTCGAGTTTTGATATCATCAGATAACAAGATGTAACGGAATTATCACTTTATTAATTCATGGATAACTTTACATATGAAACTCTAAAAGAGTTGATACTTATGCTACGTATCTCGTAGCAGGATTCTAGAATAAGTAACAAACGAAAAGGATTGTAGCTTGATGATTGGAGTTTTTCAGATTGAAGAAGACTCTGATGAAACTTGAATATCCTCAAGAGTTGTTTCTAGGGTAGAAATCCTAAAGTGAACAAAAGCAAGTTTATCTCTAAGTATGCTTTCCTGTGGCCCTGTTGTTTTTGCAGTACTTGGTCTGGTGACCTATCTTGTTGCAAACCTGACACTTGACACTGCAAGGTCCCGTGTGATGTAGTCTACATCTTTTACACAAGGGAAGGTTTCCAGTATATCCATTGGTGGCAGTATAAGTCCTGAAGGTTTCTTGCTTCCTGTTCTGCTGCTGGTGGTGATCATTGTTACGGTTGTTATTGTTATAGTTATTCTGATAGTTGTTGTTGATGATGTTTCCCTTATCCTCAAGCTTTCGTTTGCGATCATTGGTTTCTAGCATAGAATTATGCTTTATTATCTGATCCATTAATCTCTGGGCTATGTTGATGGCTTCCTCCAAAGTTTGAGGCTTCGAGGCAGTAACATTTCCCTCAATACTCCTGGGTAATCCTCCGATGAAAGCTTCCATGAGTTTCTCGGTGTTTGGTACCATATTCGGGCATAAGATTGTTAATTCCTGGAATCTTCTAACATAAGTCTTGAGATCATTCCCTTTCACAGTCAGATTGTAAAATTCATCTTCCATTTTCTTGACTTCAGTTCGAGGGCAATACTTATCAGTTAAGAGTCTTTTTAATTCGGTCCAAGCGATTTGATTGGCTTGATCTATTCTAATAGGTTGAGTATATGAATTCCACCAAGACAGGGCATCATCGGTTAAAGTACCGGTAGCATATGTCACTTTGTTTTTTTTGGCACAGTGGCTACGAGAAAATACTGATTCAGTACGTTCAAACCAGCGGATGAGGTTAACAGCTCCTTCCGTGCCATTGAAGAAGAAAGGTTGACAATTTATGAATTCTTTGTAGTTTCCTCTTTTTGCTACCGGAATTTCTCTGGGTCCAGTATTCCTATTGGGATTGTCAGTATTTGCCATGGCAGCAGTTTGTGCTTCCAGGGCTGTAGTAAAATCAACAATCAGTTGTCGGATGGCATCTAAAGTTATGGCTGGTGTTTCGGATGTTGACGTCCTTTTGGGAGGCATTCTATCAACACAAGATAACGCGTAGTAAGAATGACATCACAAGTTTTGAAAGGTAATACTTAAAAGAAAATGTGATGCTTAAAATGCTTAAAGAGAAATGCTTATTTTTGAATTTTAAGCATTTAGGGGTTATGGTATGATTCATGAAGACGGAGATAATGATGCAAATGATGGAGATGATGATGAAATAAAGTACGAAACGGGATTGCCTTTATAAATAACTTGCCTTTTTACTATACATAGTCAGATTTGACAAGCGTTTTTATTTATACCACACATCCCGTGGCTAAGATAAAGCTATAACTAGTCTAAGAGTTTGTTGGTAGATGACATCCTAAAGATCTTCCTGATCCGTTTGGTGACGAGCTTGGATTTCCTTAATGATTTGTTCAAGATTGGAAATTCTGTAGTGAGCAAAGGCAATCTTGTCCTTTTGCCCTAATTTCTTCTTTTGAAGTTTGATAATCTGAGTACAGATTCTCTCAAGTTCGATCTTTAGTTCGTCACTATCTCTTCGTATGATCATTCTATTAATACGTCCTTCTTCCATTTTCTCAATGCAATGAAAAGAGAGTTCATCTAAGTAATTCAAGATATCTTCGACTTGTTTCTCATGATGTTTCAGATACATCTTATCTGAACATTTTCCTATTTCAAATACCTGAGGTGGGGTAGGAGTATAAACTGAGGAAGATGGTGATACCAAATTACGGGTTTGATTCCGAGATGGATTAGATAACGTAGTTGAGGAAGAAGATGGGGAATGAATTCGCTTCTTAGGTGGTAATAGCTCTTCAGGAATAAAGAAATATCGAGGATCAAATAGTAGTGATGGTGGTAATATCGGAGATGGAGTCAAAATAGCTGGTGAAGTAATAGGATCTGGTGATGAAATAGGTAATTCCTTAGCATAAAATGCTTGTACGTCCTTCAAACAAGGATTATTGTAGAAAGATGAGAATACTGGTGGGATCATATTATCTTTAGAGTTTTCCGAAGAGTTAAAAGAACTGCTTCCCGATGAAGCTGGAAAATAATCCGATGAGACCGAAGTATAGTTAAGAATATTCATAGAGGAAAAAGCATCCTCAATATCGGAAGTAGAGCGATTGGGAGAAGACATCGTTCTAATAACAACCTAATTTGTAAATAACATAAGTTATTTATATAATAGTATAATAGATATGTATCTTTACATACTTGTTCCGGAATGTTAATTGTGCAACTAAGGACTTCGATTGCATAAAAAGAAATGTGGTCTATATTTAAGGTTTTGACCAGGTACTCTATAACCATGGCGCTGAATCACTAATCCTGTAACACACCACCCCCATTTTTACAATATAGCAGCGGAAGCTAATCTGGGGTATTACTTCATGGAAACAACAATCATAATCATAGAAAACGACCCAAAAGAGACGTTTGTTCAAAAGATACGTTATCATTCATTTCAAATCAGAGTTTTACAAAGGCAGGTCCCAAAATCTAGTTACATACAATGTGAATGATAACAAGTTTTAGCCATCTTCGAGTCCATCCACCTTCCGCGCCGTATATTTGCACAATAACCATTGAGATAAAACATGCTAAAAAGTCAACACAAAGGTTGAGTGAAATTCATAGGTTTGATATAAATAGTTTGAATATAAATCATAGTGTAATAATTATACAAACACAATTATTATGAAAATGGTATTGTTATGATCTTGGGTCACGTTATTATATACCCGTTATTTGTAATAATTGTAACAAATACAATTATTATAGTAACTGTGTATTATTGCGTTATCGTCTTGTTTGGTCTGTTTGGTCTGATTGGTCTTGTTCCTTGTCTAAGCACATCGCACTAACACATTATCATCAAAAGTCAATTTAACGACTTGAAGAGCTCATAATATCAACATATTAACATCCCAAAGTCAATTTAACGACTTGAAGTCAAATTTAACGACTTGTAGGATTTATTACACTAACATTAATATCCAAAGTCAATTTAACGACTTGAAGTCAAATTTAACGACTTGTAGGATTTATTACACTAACATTAATATCCAAAGTCAATTTAACGACTTGAAGTCAAATTTAACGACTTGTAGGATTTATTACACTAACATTAATATCCAAAGTCAATTTAACGACTTGAAGTCAAATTTAACGACTTGTAGGATAGATAACTTAGGCAGCAATTGTAATGATATGTCAGAATAGCATGTAACTTGTATTCGTAATTTATAGCAGGTATCCCCCTCACGGGTTTATGAAAAGATTGAAATGCGAGAGAAAGACTATGAACTCACTAAGTCCTTTGAAAGTAAATCCTTGTTATAAGATAGACGAGTATGTAAAAGAGTTTGTAACAAGCATGTATCCCCCTCGCGGGTTTATAAAACATGTAAATAAGTAAAAGCGAGGCTATGAATCTCACTAAGTCTTTGAAAAGTAATCACATTGTTATAAGATAAATGAGTATATAAAAGAGTTTGTAACCAAGCAAAATGATAATAAACAGCCACATCATGCAACCTGAGTAAATATGTTGAGTCTTAGGAAGATTGTACTCTAGAACTTTAGTTTTTAAGAGTTATGAGTTTGATTGAAGAGTTTGGAATTATTGTATCACCGTTGGGACAATCATAATACAGAAAGTCATTCAGTAATTTGAGGTGCAGGGCACTTTAAATCGTAAACACAAACAACTCAGTCAGAACGTAATACCAAGATGAAACCTCTTAATATGAAGTCCCTTTGTATTATGTAGATTTAATCGGTTTTAAGTGTTTTGATTAACATATGGAAATTGTTTAAGCACGAAAGGGTTAATTAAAGTTTATGTCTTGTTGGTTTTTTTTAAAAATGATTTTATACTTTTCAAATGTTACTTTTGACCTTGGTTTGAAAAGTGGCAAAATATACCCTTGGGGTTTGCACTTTTACGAGTTTGGTCCTTTAAGTTTAAAAGATATACAAAGTAAACCTTGTACTTTGGAAAGTGACATAATAGACCCCTGTAGTTATAACTTTGATAAAATGATATTTTTAGTCCTTTTAAGTTATAAAAAAAAAAAACTTTTAGAAAGTTATGATATATACACCTTGCATGGATAGTATTTACAAAACATGTCCAAATTGCCATGCAAGCTTATTTTAACATTTCAATAGACATTTATAAGTTATAATAAACTAAAATATGAAGATTTAACGCAACGCAAGTTTAAAATAACGATTCGTTAAGCTAGGAAGCAAAACGGGTCAAATTAGGGTTTCAAAACGTAAACGCGCGGGTTTTAAGTTCAAATTCCTTCATTAATCAATAAAGTGGTTATTTTAACATTAGTTAAGCATGCTAGGATAGATTATAACAATATTTAATCATTATAACATTTAGTTTTAAGAAAAACACAAAATTAGGGTTTCGGGTGTACGGTTTTGGATCAAAATGGAAAATGAGCATGAATTGAGTTATGAAACTTTAACAAGAGTATATTTAGGTCCATTTGACTTTTTAAGGGTTTGTAGTAGCAGAAGTAGAACATTCAAAACCTGGGTTTGAGCTTCAAGGAGCAAAAATGGTGGAAATGGGTCGTTTCGGGTAGTATTTCCACTCGTACGCCTTGTATCTTGTTCCCGGGGCTTCAAATCTTCAAAGCTTCGCTTGCTTGATCTTCTTATATGATCCTAGGATCATATGGAGCAGAGAATGTTTGCTCAATTGAGTTATAGAAAGAAGAGAGTTGGGGGTGATTGATGAAGATATATGTGCTCCTATTTATAGTGTTAGCAACACTTAGAGGCCAATAAACTTTGATAACTAGGTTAGGACACATAGGGGGTGATGTGGAGAGGCTAGGGGATGAGTAATGAAGGCTATTATGCAAGGTAGAGGTGGTTCTAGACGTTTTAGGGGTGTTTGGTTTGATTTATACATTGCTGTTTTTGGACAGCCAATATCAGTCTCGGTAAAATGGTTGCCATTTACAAACCGTAATTCCGTTGAAGCTCAAACCATAGCATTGTTAGATATTTGAGTCTCTACAACTTTTAGTTATACAATAAATTGAGGGTTACTATAGAAAATAGAGATAATAGCCTTTACTACAGGTGTGGCAGAATCTGCGTACCTTTACCATGTTCGGCTGTAACTTTCTCCATCGACGTCGAATCGGGTTGATCTCTACGGAACAATGTACAAGACATAGGGATACAACTAGTGTTTTCATTAATTCCAGATCCTATTGTATATTTCTCAGTTTTCCTTTGTTTTATAGGAACTGATCGATTCTGAATAGGGCCTAGTTTTAGGTTTTAGGGTTTAAAACTAGATTAGGGTTTTCAGGGTTTAATTCTTGATATTGTTGTTGAAAATGATGAAATGATGATTAGGGTAATGGATTATGATTGAGAATGTTGTAATTTATGTTATTATAACTTATTTAAGTATTGGTTTAGGTTTACAATGGATAAAAACGAAGAAACGAGTCATGGTTCAGAAACTAGCTTGGTTTTAGGGTTTAGGGTTTTGAATTAGGGTTTTGAGTGTAAATATGTGTATGAAAGTTTATGAATAGAATAATTAGGGTTTACACATTGTATATTGAGTGTAGTAGCTTGTACATAAGTGATGGTGAAGAAATTAGAATGAAAACAGAGGTAAAACGGCTATTTTGGAGTTCATGCTTCATGATTTGTACATTGTGCTTTATAAGACTTGTACTTGACTTGTAGGGAGTTTATATTTCAGATGAAATGTTATATTACTTGTACATATGCTTTAGTAGCTTGTACATTCACTTTAGATATTAAATCATCATGGAATTAGGGTTTAGAGGTATACGATAACGGTTTAAAGCCCGTTTTGATATAACATTGCGAATGGTACATTATAGGAATAATGTACTTTGTAATAAGAATATGATGATATTGACTTGACATGTTATGATGTTTGCTTGACATATATGAAGATAGGATTGCCATAGATAGGTTGCGTGAGCTCGTCTACTTTAGTTATGACATACTGAGATATATAAGTAATGTAATAAAGCAAAAAATTTCCCCGTACAATTGTGATAATAGTAAAATAAGTTTTGCATTTGATGAAAATTCTTGGGTTGTTATAGTCTCCACCCCTTACAGAAATCTCGTCCCGAGATTTAGTTGAAAGTTGTAGTGATATTATTTAGGAATAGATGTAGGTACTGGGTATGAATTTGATTTTTATGTTAGGCTAATCAAGGTCACAAGTCCACGTGTGTGATGCATTTATAATTATGTTGCGCACCATAATTATAATTACCTCCTTTCACACGTCTACTTATTTTCAAGACCACACCTTTTTTATGACAGCTAATAGAATTTCTCCAGATCTTGATAAAACCTGGGTGGATGGGATACTTTGATTTACGGAACCTGTGGGTTATGGGCCTACCACGCTTCTGCTGCGCTACTCTGATCGTAAAGAATCGTTATTCATTAACCTTTAAAAGTCAACATCAAATAAGAATGCTATCACAAGTCTTTGTCAAAATTTTCATACCTAGTGGTATTGAAATCATTTGACATTGTATAGATTCTTGTGTGTTTCCTTGTTATTATGTTGCAGAATATAACAGAAAATTTTAGAATACGGAGATCATGGAATGAGTAATGTCAAGGAATGATTATGAATTTGTTAGAGAGTTGCTAATCATGTGAGGTACATATTTTTGAAATGAACAGATGATGAAGGTAATGAAGGTAATAATGATAATGATTAAGGGATTGTTTGTACAAACGGATTGAAAGAAACTTGTTTGTACGTATGTTATATACTTAAGCCTACTTATTTATAATTTGTCACTTACAAAAAGAAGCGTTCAACTCCTTGTAACTGAGAATTTATAAATTCATAGTTCAGAGATTTATAATTTCCTTATTCAAATGAAGAAGTGACCTAATTCATTTCAATAAGATGATCATAAATCATCTTACCTAAGCATAAAAACACAATATGGTAATGTGTAGAAAATGAATTGTTAGATAATATTAAGATGTTGATTGTTCATTGACGCAATATAATCGAGAATTGGAAATTTATGTTGCAAAGGTATGAGGAGAGTATTCAGAGTTTGAACATAATAGAATTAGTAGAATTTGACAAACGATGTAGAGTTTTGATATCATCAGTACACAAGATGTAACGGAATATAACTTTTTATTTCATGGATAGTTTACTATGAAATTTTACATATGAAAAAAGAGTTGATACTTATGTTCATGTCTCGAGATTTGGTTGAGAAGATGTTGGGAGTGATGTTGGATACAGAGTTCTTAGTTTCCTACTGGTTTATGTTGTTGGCCTAGTTTTATGGCAAATTCTGACACCTGACAAGTACACGATCCTGTGTGGATGTAGAGTACTTTCCTACAAAGGGGATGAAGTCTATTATATCAAGGTTGTTTCCATTATCCTTGAAGATTTCCTGTCTTCCATTTTGTTGCGGATGGTGATCATTATTACGGTTGTTATTGTTACGGTTATCTAGGTAGTTATTTTTGTTAATGTGATTGTTGGAGTGGTTATTATTGTTGCGATCATTGGGGTAGTTGTCTTTGTCACGATTATTAGAATAGTTGTTGTTATTGGGATAGTTGTTGTTGTTGGTGGTGTTCCTTCTATCATCAAACTTTCGTTTGTGATCATTGGTTTCTTGCACAGAATTACGCTTTATTATTTGATCCATTAGCCTGTGAGCTATGTTGGTGGCTTCTTCCAGAGTCTGAGGTTTTGAAGCAGTAACATTTCCTTCAATGCTTTGTGGCAGTCCCCCGATGAAAGCTTCCATAAGTTTCTCGGTGTTTGGTACCATATTGGGCAAAAAGGTAATTATGGAATCTTCTATATAAGTATTGAAGATCACTTCCATTTTACAGTCAGACCATAAAATTCATCTTCCATTTTCTTATCTCAGTTCTTTCGGGACAATACTGTTCGTCACGAAGCCTTTTTAACTCAAGTCCAAGTGATTTGATTTTAGCTTGCGCTATTCCCATAGGTGGGAGCATATGAATTCCACCAGGGATAAGGCAATTCATCAGTTAAAGTACCAGTAACAAATGTTACTTTATTTTCCTTAACACATCTGCTTCGAGAGAATACTGATTTGGTTTGTTCAAACCAGCGAATAAGGCCTACTGCTCCTTCCGTACCATTAAAGTAGAAAGGTTGATAGCTGATAAACTCTTTGTAGTTTCCCGTTTTCACTGCAGGAGTTCCAGTAAGATTGGTGTTCCTATTAGGATTACTAGCACTTGCCATGGCAGCAGTATGTGCTTCTAAGACTGCAGTAAAATCAGCAATCAGTTGCCGGATGACATCCAAAGTTATGGCTGGTGTTTCGGATGTTGATGTCCTTTTGGGTGGCATTCTATCAACATAAGAGAACATGTAGTAAGAATGACATCAAAAGTTTAGAAAGGTAATATTTAAAGAAATGTGATGCTTAATGCTTATAAGAGAAATGCTTATTTTGAATTTTAAGCGCTTAGGGGTTATGGTAATGATTCAGGAAGACGGAGATAAAGATGCAATTAGTGAAATGAGGATGAAAGAGCGTAAGTTTGGAAACAATTAAGATACGAAACAGGATTGCCTTTATAAATAACTTGCCTTTTACTATACATAGTCAATATTGATAAAGCATTTTTATTTATACCACACATCCCATGGCTAGGATAAAGTTATAAATAGCTTGATGATTTTGATCCGGTAGATGACATCCTAAAGATCTTCCTGATTTGTTTGGTGACGAGCTTGGATTTTCTCAATGATTTGTTCAAGATCGGAAATTCTGTAATGAGCAAAGGCCAAGGTTATCCTTTTTGTCTACGCTTCTTTTGAAGTTGATAATCTCGAGTCGGATTCTCTTAAGTTCGGTTCTTTAGTTCGTTACCATTTAGTACGTTCTTCTTCCTTCTCTCCTCAAATGCTGGTTGAAGATGGAGTTCATACTAAGTAATTCAGATATCTTCAACTTGTTTCTCATGATGTTTTAGATACATCTTATCTGAACATTTTTCCGATTTCAAATACTTGAGGTGGGGTAGAGTAGAAAACTGAGAAGGATGGTGATTTCACCAAATTACAAGTTTTTAGATGCCGAGATGAATTAGATAACGTAGTTGAGGAAGAAGATGAGGAACAGATCGCTTCTTAGTTGGTAATAGTTCTTCAAGAACAAAGAAATATCGAGGATCAAATAGTAATGATGGTGGTAATACCAGAGATGGAGTCAAAATAGCTGGTGAAGTAATAGGATCTGGTGATGAAATAGGTGATTCCTTAGCATAAAATGCTTGTACGTCCTTCAAACAAGGATTATTGTAGAAAGATGAGAATACTGGTGGGATCATATTATCTGTAGAGTTTTTTGAAGAGTTAAAAGAACTGCTTCCTGATGAAGCTGGGAAATAATCCGATGAGACCGAAGTATAGTTGAGAATATTCATAGAGGAAAAAGCATCCTCAATATCGGAAGTAGAGCGGTTGGGAGAAGACATCGTTCTGTTAACAACCCCATCGTAAATAACATAAGTTATTTATGTAATAGTATAATAGATATGTATATTTACATACTTGTTCCGGGATTTAGTGGCACGGAGGACTTTTGATGGCTAGAAAAGAAATGTGGTTATAGGTTAAGGTTTTGTCACATTGTTCTCTAGTAAACCATGGCGCTGATTACCCAATCTGTAAACACCCCCCATTTTTACATATATAGCAGCGGAAGCTAATCTGGGGTATTACTTTATGGATACATCAATCATAATCAGAAAATACGATCCAAAAAAAAAGAGACGTTTATTCAAAAAGATATGTTTTCTTTCATTTCAAATCAGAGTTTTTACAAAGGCAGGGTTCCAAAATCTAGAAACATAAAATGTGAAATGTAACAAGTTTTAGCCATCTTTTGTCCATGCCACTCCTATGCCATAAGTTGCTCATAACCTGTGATAAACATGCATAAAAAGGGTCAAACACAAAGGTTGAGTGAAATTACATAGGTTTGAAATGTAATAGTTGAATACATGTTATAGTGGAAATACTGGTTGCAGGGGAAAATCATCTTAGGGTAACATTAATTTATTGCATCTAAGCTCAGGTCTCCAAATACATTTAACAAGGAAATCACCGTAGTGATATTGGTCTAGGGACTGTTCAACTACACCATCTCTCCCACCCCCTAACACCCGTTCTCCACCATGTTTCTTGTCCCCGTGGAAAAGATATACGTGCCAAGGTTCATATTAGGTCAAATATAGTGCGTTTGGCTGCCCCAAGCATGGGTATACAAACGGGAGCCGTCACCCTCAATAGATCTATTCACAATATTCGCGTTCACTCGTAATGCAAGTAATTATGATATGTAAATAATAGCACTGGAAGCTACTTAGGCAATAATATATCTGGATAACATACATTTAGAAAACACTTGCATTCATGGTTTATATCAGGTATCACAGGTTTATAACGTATTCAAAAGATTGGAAATAGTGGGGTTATGAATTCATCTAGACTTTGAAAAGTAAACACATTGTTATTAAGATAACGAGTATGTAAAAGAGTTTGTAACAAGATGTATCCACCCTCCGGGGTTATAAAACATTCAAAAGATTGAAAGAGAGGCTATGAACTCACTAAGTCTCTTTGAAAAAAGTAATCTGTTATTATAAAATAAACGAGTATGTAAAAGATTTGTAACAAAGCAATGTATCCTCCCTCGCGGTTTTATAAACATGGTAAATAAGTTCAAGGCGGAGGTTTATGAACTCACTAAGGCTTGTGAAGGAATATATTGTTATAAGTTAAATGAATATGTAATAGAGTTTGTAACAGCATGTTCCCTCGACGAGTTTATGAAAACATTAAAAAGATTGAAAAGCGAGGCTATGAACTCACTAAGTCCTTGAAAAGCAATCACATTGTTATAAGATAAACGAGTATGTAATAGAGTTTGTAACAAGCATGTATCCCCCTCGCGGGTTTATAAAACATTCAAAAGATTGAAAATGCGAGGCTATGAATCTCACTAAGTCCTTGAAAAGCAATCACATTGTTATAAGATAAACGAGTATGTAATAGAGTTTGTAACAAGCATGTATCCCCCTCGCGGGTTTATAAAACATTCAAAAGATTGAAAATGCGAGGCTATGAATCTCACCTGATAGGTAGATGTAATAAATATTCTGAAATGAAAGCTCACGACCTTATCACAATCTTAACAGGGAAGGTTGATATAGCAAATGATAGTAAACAGCCACGTCACGCAACCTGAGTAAATATGTTGAGTCTTAGGAAGATTGTACTCTAGAACTTTAGTTTTAAGAGTTATGAGTTTGATTGAAGAGTTTGGAATTATTGTATCACTGTTCGGGCCATCATAATTCAGAAGTCATTCAGTAAACGTTTGAGGAGCTAGGGCACTTTAAATCGTAAACCTAACAACTCAGTCAGAACGTAATACCAAGATGAAACTCCTTAATATGAAGCTCCCTAGTATTGTGATATGATATAATCGGTTTTAAGCGTTTTAATCCATATCTGGAAATGTTAAGCACGAGAAGCGTTAATTAAAGTTATGTCTTGTAAGGGTTTTAAACATGATTTATTACTTTTCAAAAATGTTAATTTATAGACCTTGATTTTGAAAAGTTGGCAAAATATATCTTGGGTTTGCACTTTTACGAGTTGGTCCTTCAAGTTTAAAAGAGATATCCAAGTAAATCTTATACTTTGGAAAGTGACTTAATAGCCCTTATAGTTAGAAACTTGATAAATGACATTTTTAGCCCTTTAGTTATAAGTTTCAGAAAGTTATGATATATTCCCCTTAATGGATATATTTAACAAAACATGCCAAATTGCCATGCAAGCTAATTTTAACATTTCAATAGACATTTATAAGTGATATAAACTAAATCATGAATATTTAATGCAACGGAAAGTTTAGAATATACGATTCATTAAGCTAGGAAGCAAAAACGGAGTCAATTTTAGGGTTTTAAAAAGTAAACGTGCGGTTTTTAAGATCAAATTTTTTTAATTAATCATACAAAGTGGTTATTTTAACATATATTTAAGGCATGCTTGGATAGATTGATAAACAATATTTAATTTATTATACATTGTTTTAAGAAAAACATAAAATTAGGTTTTGGGTGTCATCGGTTTTGGATCAAAATGGAAAATGCATGAATTGAGTTATGAACTATACAAGAGTTATATTTAGGATCATATGAAACATTATAAGAGTTTGTTGTAGCCAAAAGTAGAACATTCAAAACCTGGGTTTGAGCTTCAAGGAGCAAAAATGGTGGAAATGGGTCGTTTCGGGTAGTATTTCCACTCGTACGCCTTGTATCTTGTTCCTGAGGCTTCAAATCTTCAAAGCTTCGCTTGCTTGATCTTATTATATGATCTAGGCTAGAATTCATTATTGGAGCAGAGGAATGTTTGCTTAATTTGGGATTATATAAAGAATAAGTGGGGGATAGTTAGAATGATAGTATATGTGCTCTATTTATAGTGTTTGCAACACTTAGAGGCAAGAAAACTTTGATAACCAGGTTAGGACACATGGGGGGGGTGATGTGGAGAGGCTAAGGGATGAGTAATGAAGGCTAGAATGCAAGGTAGAGGTGTTTCTAGACCTTTTAGGGGTGTTTGGTTTGATTTATACATGGCTGTTTTTAGACAGCCAATATCAGTCTTGGTAAAATGGTTGCCATTTACAAACCGTAATTCCGTTGAAGCTCAAACCACGAGCATTGTTAGATATTTTGATGTCTCTATACAACGTTTAGTTTTTACTTAATTTGAGGGTTACTTATAGAAATTTAGGAGATCAATGCCATTTAATGCATGTGTGCAAAAAATTTAATCCTTTGCCCATTTTCGGCTTGTTAACTAATTCTTCGAGTCGAATCGGGTTGATTCCCGGAAAAATGATCCACAAGGACTAGGGCTACAACCTAGGTTTCACTTAATTTCCAGATTCTTTTATATTTCGAGATACTCTGTTTTATAGATGATCCGATTGTGAACTAGGGCCTTGTTTTAGGTTTTAGGGTTTTAATAAAATAGATTAGGGTTTTATGGGTTTAATTTCTTGAATATTGTTGTTTAAATGTGAATTGATGATAGGACATATGATTCTTGATGTTGTAATTAAGTTATTACAAAACTTATTTGAGTGTTGGTTAGGGTTATGATGGATAAAAACACTAGAAACGAGGTCAGTTTACTATTTGCTCGGGTTAGGGTTCTGACTTTTTGAATTAGGGTTTTTGAGAGTTAAAAATGTGTATGAAAGCTTATGAAAGAATAATTTGGGTTTTACACATTTGTACATTGAGTGTAGTAGCTTATACACAAGTGGTTGATGATGGAATCTAGAATGAAAACGGAGGTAAAACGGCTATTTTGGAGTTCATGCTTCATGATTTGTACATTGTGCTTTATAAAAGAATTGTACTTGACTTTGAGGTGTTTATATTTCAAATGAGATGTTATATTACTTGGCCGCTCCATTTCGCTTTAGTAGCTTGTATATTCACTTTAGATATTAACCCTTCATGAAATTAGGGTTTAGAGGTATACGATAACGGTTTAAAGCCCGTTTTGATATAACGTTGCAAATGGTACATTATAGAAATAATGTACTTTGTAATAAGCATATTAAGATATTGACTTGACATTTTATGATATTTTCTTGACATATATGAAGACAGGATGGCCATAGATAGGTTGCGTGAGCTCGTCTACTTTAGTTATGTAAGTTACATGACATACTGAGATATTGACAATACAACTAATGTAATAAAGCGAAAAATTTCCCCGTACAATTGTGATAATAGAAAAATAGGTTTTGTATTTGATGAAAATTCTTGGGTTGTTATACCAGTCATGTGCCTTGAGCATCCACTGTTATAAAATCCTATATCATCTTGTTGTGGCTTGCCCTACACATAAAAATAAGGAAATTAGATTCCTTTGGGGACTCATGCCATCGCTGACTTAGATCTGCCTCGTTCATCAATGTAATTATGTTTCTTCAAAGTGATTGATGCACTATTAGGTTTGGTAGGTCTCCAAACCTAACATGCTGAGGCCTTTACAACATTCGTCTCTCGCTCTCTCTATACCCTAACAACATTACCTCGCTCACGCGCAGAATTTAGACTATCTGTTTTAATTGTTTTTTGGCCATTGAGCAGTATTAAAATGCTTGTGGCCATTGCAGGTATTAACTGCTTGTGCCTTAGCAGTATTAAATTTATGTGTAAACCTTTTGTTAGATAATGTTGTTTTAGATTGAAAGGGTCTTCTTATAGTTGATTGTGCGGTTTTGGAAAACATGACATTAGTTTAGCACTAAAACACTGTAGATTTGGAGATATTGTGCAGTATTAAATGTCTTGGCAGTATTATAAGTTTTTAGGGCCAGGTTTCATTAAAACTAACTCTTGGAACTATGTTCATTTTGAGATAGGTGAGTCTTTTTGATTAGAATAGTTGTTGTTACCTTGTTATAATTATTCCATATACCATCACTTTCCCTTTGATGGTATTTGCAGGAGCCCTGTTACATGATTAATACTCCCAAAAATAAAGCAAGCATTTGTTTATACAACTCAAAAATCACTTCCTAGTTGATTGGACTTCTGCCCATTCCAATTCCTTTGATTCCCCCTAGGAGTTTGTGATCTATACATCTCAACATACCTAACTGACTTTTTAACTGGTTTTTTCATGATTTTTAGGTTTGACAGACTCTACCTTTTTATCCAACAGGAAAACAGTTTCTTTATCAACATGTAGTTGAAGACTCAACAAAGATACTTGTATCTTTTGATACTTTTCTTTTTACCAAAAGAGTTATTAGAATTTTCTTTAGGAATCAACTGTTTTATTATCACAAACAACATTTGACTCTTTCTTACTTTTCTCTAGTTACAATACCCTTTGAATTCAGGTCTTTGAATTCAATCAGACAGAATAAAGACACAAATCAAGCTGGTTAGGTTTATTATAGATTAAAGGATGAGGTGGGAGGTTATGCACTATATTCCCAAAACCCTTTGTACTTTTGGTCGTATCTGGACTCCCTAACAACTTATCTATGTCTTTTGAGGCCTTATCAAATTTCTTAATTTTAAATTTAATGCCCTCTTTTTCTTGCTTAACTTTTTTAAACTCACTTTTAAGCACATTTATTTCATAGTCTTTACAAGCTACTTACTTTTAAGAACTGCAACTTCTTCACTAAAAAGAACCTCATTCTTTCTATATGTGATAAGTTGTTCTTCTACTATGCTAAACCAAATTTATAATAAGTAGCTGCTGTATTTCGGTTGGATTAAGCTTAACAATTCAAATCATCACATTGTATCTTAAGAGTTTTCATAGTTTTTCGGAAGTTTAGAGCATGTTTTAATCGGGGTATACCTCAAGTCTAAAACATGCTTAGAGCCATGTTTGTCTAAACCTGTTCTTCTGCCATGTCACTCCAGTCAAAAACCTACACCATCTATAGCCAACATTGCCTTTGAAGACGTGTCTTCATTGGTTCTTGACGTCCTGGTGTGAGTCTTGATTCACTGCCTTCCCCCCCTCGCTACCCTCCTTGCTTCTTGGTACTCTACACTCCTGGTTAAGTGTCACTATCTCTATAAAGTTGAAATACACTTCTACCTTGGATTTATATAACCTAGCAGTATCATTAGCATTAATGAAAATTTTCTTGCCTATCCTCTGATAGTACCTCTTTTCCCTCATACTTAGCAGAGAGAGCTGCCACTTCAAATCCATTGCTTCCAGATCATCTTCATAAATTTGCTCTAAGTTTGCTATTTGGAGTTAGAACCATTGGGTTCTCATACCATGAAAGCATACACAACATTTATCACTAAAGCTAGCAGTTATAATGAGGACTAGCTTGTGTTAACATCAGGGTAGCAGGACTAACTTCATATGTAGGCATAGTTGTATTTAAAACATGAATTGTATGCTAGGTGCTTGGAGCAATTCATACAGGCCAAGTTTTAAGGCACCACTACTTGCACCAACAGATTTCTTTACCTTTTGTTCAACAATTTTGAACTTGTTGTATAAATCATCAATGCTCATAGTTTCAATTTCAGGCTTATTCATCCATACTACAACATGAATGTTCCACTCAGGGCGCAAGCTGCTCAAAAAATTTGAATTTAAGTCTTCTTGAGAGATGACCACATCCAAAATTACAAGCCTACCAACAATCTTCTGAAGCCTGTTGAAAATAGAGTCAAGATACTCTATGCTTGATGCACTGAAATATTCATATTGCTGCTTCAAAAGTGTCTTCTGTGTTTTCTTAGTAGCTTCATTACCTCCAAATCGTGTTTCAATGGCAACAAACATTGTTTTAGCATCAGGGTACTTACTGAATGTGAGTTGATGTTCATTGGGAAGAGCCATGAGTAGCAAGCTTCTAGCCTTCACATCATTCTTCTTGTTTGTCTTTTCTTCAGCAGTTACAAGTACAAACATCTTCATAACTAAAGTACCGTTCTCTTGTGCTGTTTGTGGTACAGACACCCATGAGTTACCATTCTCTATAACCCTTCAAGGAGCATAGTCTTGGATTTAGAAGTACTGCTTAATCTTTGTCACCAACATCTCATACTCACCCAGTTTGAATATGGGTAGCTTAGCAGTAGTATTACTATTTGTAGATTCAAATTCCATGTCTTCTAGATCAAAGTTTCTCAAAGCAAAGCTCTGATACAACTTGTGAAGATCTAAATGACCGTTGTAAGCTTAGTTTGTTTAGAACTTTACTCTAGGATAATAATAACATTGAACATAAACATATGCATAGCAGAATTAGCAAAAGAACAATGTTACTCTAACAAGGTTTTTCATCATTATCTTCACTACGATACATGACTACTACAAGCCCCAATTATACCTTTATCAATGGTAGAACGTGTTATCTAAACTATAATAAGGAATCAAATATCCTTGAGGCTGAAATACACAAACCCTAGGCATCCACTTAGAGGACTTAACGCCTAGACACGCACACTTTTTTGGTGTTTACATCTTTGACCCACATAAAACAATACGACCTATATCTCTTTATATACTAGAGATATTCGGCTTACAAAGGATAAGTATTAGGAAATAAACAAATCTTCCTAACTTTTACAATTATCTTCTAAGAAATCTTCTGTAATCTTCCATCTTTTAAAGAATTCATCCTTTGGTCTTTGTAAGTCCTTCATCTTTCATTGTTTTGTCTTATGCAAACTCAAATATAAGTCCCAACAACTTTTGTATATTAGGTTAGTGAGAGATTGTAATGCTTTTTGTAGGTAGTGGTCCAGATTGGCTATTGATATTGATGCACTAACATACCATTGAATTATGAGCCAATTGTTGCAGGGTGCACGTCTAATGGTTTTTCAGGTATAAAAGCAAGTGATAATGCAGGTCAAGCTAGAAAGGAGACAGAACCTGTCAAAAATTACATTTTGCTATCGTTATAGACTGTTGATCTACCATATTCCTAATATCTAAAGAGTTCTCATAATGATGGATCCAAACATTCAAATGATGATGGAAAGAAAGTTGATGAATTTCTAAGAAAAGATAGTAAATGTAAAGATCAAGAGAAGGAAGATAATGTTAATAGCACTAACATTGTTAATGTTGCTGGCACAAATAAGGTTAATGCTGTTGGTGGAAAAATAAGCATTGAACTTCCATTTGATCCAAATATGCCTACTTTGGAAGATTATAGCATATTTGACTTCTTAAGAAATGATGAAGACGATGGTAAGGGCTGGACATGAAACAATTTGGGATTAAAACAATCCAAGTCAGTTCCTATCCAAAACTACAAGATTTCATAAAGATTATCCTCTTGATCAAGTGATTGGAGATTTGCAATCAGCTACACAAACAAGAAAGATGTCAAAGAATTTGAAGGAACATAGGTTTGTTAGTACTATTCAACAAAGAACAAACCATAAAGACCTTTAAAACTGCTTGTTTGCTTGCTTTTTATCACAAGAAGAACCCAAAAAGGTAATTCATGCATTGAAGGATCCAAGCTAGATAGAGGCTATGCAGGAAGAGCTTCTACAATTCAAGTTACAAGAAGTTTGGACTTTAGTGGATTTACCAAATGGAAAAAGGGCTATAGGCTCTAAATAGGTTTTCAGGAATAAAAAGGATGAAAGGGGAATTATGATAAGAAATAAAGCAAGATTGGTTGCTTAAGGGTACACACAAGAAGAAGGGATTAACTATGATGAAGTCTTTGCCCCTGTTGTAGGTATTGAAGCAATTAGGCTATTTTTAGCTTATGCTTCATTTAAAGATTTTGTGGTGTATCAAATGGATGTAAAAAGTGCTTTTCTCTATGGGAAGATTAAAGAAGAGGTGTATGCATGTCAACCACCGGGATTTGAAGATCCAAACTTTCCTGACAGAGTATACAAGGTTGAAAAAGCATTGTATGTACTACTTCAAGCTCTTAGAGCTTGGTATGAAACCTTGTCAACATATCTGCTGGACAATGGTTTTCATAGTAGGAAAATGGACAAGACCTTATTCATCAAAATGTACAAAGGTGATATTTTGCTGGTCTAAGTTTATGTGGATGATATCGTCTTTGGTTCAACAAAGATGGAGATATGCATTGCATTTGAGAAGTCGATGCATCAAATTTTTTAGATGAGTTCTATAAGAGAACTTACATTCTTCTTAGGATTACAAGTGAAGCAAATAAGGATGGCATATTTATTAGTGAAGATAAATATGTTGATAAAATTTTAAAGAAATTTGGGTTTACAGAAGTCAAGACTGCAAGCACACTATTGGAAACTCAAAAGCCTCTGCTTAAGGATGAAGATGGTGAAGAAGTAGTTTCTCATATGTATAGGTCAATTATTGGTTCATTGATGTATCTTATATCTTCAAGACCTGACATCATGTTTGCAGTGTGTGCTTGTGCTAAATACTAAGTCAATCCAAAGTTTTACATCTTCATGCTGTGAAAAGGATTTTTAGGTACTTAAAAGGTAAACCAAAATTGGGCCTTTGGTATCCAAAAGATTCTCCTTTTGATTTGGTAGCATACACTAATAGTGATTATGCTAGAGCAAGCTTGGATAGGAAGTCTACAAGAGGAGGTTGTCAATTCCTTGGATATAGATTAATATAATGGTAGTGCAAAAAACAGACAGTGGTTGCAAATTATACAACAGAAGCTGAGTATATGGCTGCTTCAAGTTGATGTGGATAAGTGCTTTAGATTCAGAATCAACTACTTGATTATAGGTACAATTTTATGCATAGCAAAATCTTTATTGATAATAACAATACTATTTGCATAATTAAAAATCCTGTTTTTCATTAAAAAAAACAAAGCATATAAAGATCAGACATCATTTTATTAGAGATTGCAATGAAAAGAACTTGATTCAAAATGGTCAAAAATCCATATTGACAACATTTTGCAGATTTGTTACAAAAAGCCCTTTTGTAGTAAGTAGATTTCAATATTTGATTGCTAGTATTGGAATGCTTTAAATCTTTAATGTCTTTTATCGCCTTACGTGTGTGTGTGTTTAGAGTTTGTATGAATTAGTTATTGTTATTCATGTCATTAAAGTTGCTGCTTTTTAAGTTTAATAGTACTGATGGTTATACTTAATATTGCTCAGTTTCTACTATTAGTTATACTTAATATTGCTAGGTATAATTAATATTGTGATAATTGTGAAAATTGCTATGGCTTGTGTTTTCTTGGTTTTTGGACTAACATTTTGCAAGATAAGCAGAAAGAAGTGTTAGTTTGATGATGGAAAAAGCTGTTTAGAATGGGAAATGGAGTTAATGCTGGGTGAATCAAGTTAATACTGCTAGGCATACTTACTACTTTACTGGGTTACCACTGCTGGGTGAAAGTTAATGCTGTTGAGGGTATTTTTCCTACATACTTCCGATTAAGGGGTTTAAGTCAATCCTTTAATCATTTCACTCTTTCAAATACTCTCTTAACTACATAACCTAAACTCAAGTAATTTTATTCATTCCATTATCAAAAAACCCAACACAAATGATGTCCTCTAAAAGTTTGGCTGACTACTTCATAATATGGCTCGCATTTTTTGTCTAAACCCACATATAAAGTGATTGGTGTTGAACAAAATTGTGGATTTTTTTTTTAAATGCTACACCATATAAGGCATGCATATTAGCGATAATCCCTACTATATATTATTTCTTGCATTGAACAGTTCTGGTCTATTGTCAAGGCCAAAACTATCAATGGGGAAGCACAGTTACATGCCCTAGTAGATGGCAAGAAGATAATCATTATTGAATCATCTGTTAGAAGGGATCTTCAACTAGCAGACGAGGAAGGTGTTGATTGTTTACTGAATTCTACATGTTTGAAACAACTTTGCATTTGATGGGGATATGAGAAAAATTTCAACAAAAAGCTAACTTCTCAATAAAACATTCTTTTCCCTACAATGGAAATTTCTTATTTCCATATTTTACAGTGTCTAAGTCAAAGACTACTGCCATGGATTTAAGTTTAGTATCCGTACATATGCATCTCCATTATCTGCTTAGCTACATGACCAAGAAGTTAATTTTTCAATATTTATTTTTGAAAGTATGTTAGAAACTTGGATAATTTGTATGGCAAATATGAATATCGAGAAAATGTATATATCACCCTCACACTACTAAGAGATTTTTGGAAATATGTGAAGGGTATGCAAAAGGTTTTTCTGTAGGTAACACTTTATTTAAAACAATTGGTGGTACAAACCAATCACAATTGGTGTGAAGGTTTCAACAATTCCAACTGATCCCATTACACACCCACATATTCAATCTCAACTCAACCTCAAAAGACACAAAACCTTAGGAAGGCCTAAAAGAAAGGATCACTTAGGTAACCTCTGCCTAGTGATCTTTTTAAGAATGTTGCAGTGAGGTTGTTCCTTAAGGGAGTTGGGTGCCGTTTGGTAAGGGTTGCACTACTTGCTTCTAGCTTAGAAGCAGACAAGACAGTCGGTAAAATCAATAAGACCCAATCAATGCAAACTCTAATGAATCTAGTTTCTAGAAACTACTTCAGGTGTTGGTCCCAGGTACCAAGAAACCATGAGGGATACTATTGCTCAAACTAGGTTTGAGAATGTATCTAAACATTCTAAGAATCACTACTCGCAACGACGGTAACACACTTCTAAGTGATGAGGATAGATTTAAATTTGATGAATTAATGGCATTATGTACCACTTTACAAAATAGGGTTCTTGATTTGGAGAAGACAAATACCACTCAACATAGTGAGATTGCAAGTTTAAAAAGGAGGGTCAAGAAGCTTGAAAAAAGAAAAATAGGTCAAGAACTCATAAGCTGAAGAGATTATACAAAGTTGGTTTGACAGCTAGGGTAGAATCCTCTAATAATGACAAAAGTTTGGGTGATGATGCATCCAAACAGGGGAGGAATGATGTTATTAATGCAGATGAAGAAATTACGCTGGTTAGTGTTCAAAATGTGGATGAAGAGATGTTTGATGTAAATGTTTTAGATGGCGAGAAAGTGTTTGTTGCAGAACAAGAAGTTGCTGCTAATGAAAAAGATGATGAAGTTAATGTTGTTGAAGAAGTAGTTGAAGTTATTAACACTGCTAAGTTAATTACTGATGCAACAACTGTTAGTGCTGCTACAATTACAACTATTGATGATATTACTTTGGCTCAAGCACTTATGGAAATAAAAAGTACAAAACCCAAGGAGAAAGGGGTTGTTATATAAGAGTTGGGTGAATATACAACAATAAAATCTTCACAACAATCACATGACAAAAGTAAAGGGATATTGATAGAACCTGTGAAGCCTATGAAGAAGAAAGATATAATCAAGCTTGATGAAAAAGTTTCTTTAAAATTACAAGCCGAATTTAATAAAGAAGAAAGACTTGCAAGAGAGGAAGCTGAAAAAGAAAAAGAAGCCAATATTGCCTTGATTGAAAATGGGATGATATACAGGCAAAGATTGATGCTGATTATCAATTGGCTGAAAGAATGCAAGCACAAGAACAAGAAGAGTTGTTTATTGAAGAAAAGGTTATATTATTTTAACAACTCTTAGAGAAAAAAAAGAAAGCATTTTACAGCTAAAAGAGCAGAAGAGAAAAGAAACAAACCACCAACAAAAGCTCAACAGAGACCGATAATGTGTACTTACTTAAAGAACATGGAAGGATACAAGCTTAAACATTTGAAGTTAAAAGATTTTAATTCTATCTAATAGATGTTTGACAGAGCATTTAAAAGGGTAAATACATTTGAAGACTTTAGAACAGAGTTGGTAGAGGGCAAAGAAATGAGAGCAGGAACAGAGCTGGTATAGGAGATTACAAAGAAACAAAAAATGGAAGATGACAAAGAAACAACAAAGCTTAAACAGTTAATGAAAATCATTTCAGATGAAGAAGAAGTAACAATTGATGCTATATCTTTAGCTGTTAAGTCTCCAAGTATTGTTGTTTCGAAGATTCATAAAGAAGGAAGAAAAAGCTATTATAAAATAATAAGAGCTGATGGAAAGTCTCAAATTTATATGATCTTTAGTCAAATGCTTAAAAGGTTTGACATGGAAGATTTGGAAGATTTGTACAAGTTGGTAAAAACAAAATATGAGTCAACAAGACCAGTGGAAGACTTGGATTTAATATTATAGGTTGATTTGAAAATAATGTTTGAACCACATGTAGAAGATAAAGTATGGAGGAATCAACAAGAATATAAAGTGTTAAATTAGAAGCTGTATGACTCCTGTGAAGTACGTTCCTTAATGATGCAACATGTGCAGATTTATATGTTGGTAGAGAAGAAGTATCCCCTTGCACCACTTACACTTTCAATGATGTTGGAAAAGAAGCTTATAATTGATTATGAAAGTAAAATGGCTTATCAGCTTCTTAAATTCAACATGAAACAGCTTAATAAGTAAAGAAGTGTTTGGAGGAATCCTCTTGGTGTTGATGAAGCTTTAAATGAAGAAACTTGATGATTTTGAAAAAGAAAATCAAGTTTTGGGGAGGATTGTTGGGATTAAAAGTCTTCTTGATGTTGTTCAAATTACTGCTACTCATGTTTGTGTTAATACTCAGCTGGACTTAGTGCTGCTCATGAACTTCAAAGAAAATATGCTAAGTGTTTAGTACTGCTAGTACAAAGTTAGTACTGCTAGTGAATATTAGTAATGCTCAAGGTTAAGACTGCTTAGAGATAAGTTAATGCTGCTGAGGTTAATAAGTTAGTACTGTTTATTGTTAGTACTGCTTATATGTATTAAGTTATTTATTTATAGAAAAGATTATGGATACTTAGGAAAGTATTGTAAGGCAACTAGGGCTCCTTGGTGTATAAAAGGAGGTCCTAGGGCATAAAGTTTGATATCTTTTTTATCAATCTTTTGAAGTCTTAGACGTATAATTCATAGCTTCAAAGTCTTTGTAACCCTAATACTTTGAGAGTATTCGTATTATTATCATTAATAATATTAGATCTTAGTTGTTGAATTATATGTTCATTGAATTACTGTTTCAGTGATAATTCTTCTTAATATTAAAGATTAGATTCCACATAATCTTTTATACATTCAAACACAGTTTCTACTATAGTTGTGTTAGACTTATCTAATATAACTAAACCTTAAACAAGCTTAAGGAATTCGATCAATTAAAGTGGGATCAACATTGAAGTCTAAGAGAGTGGAGCTAGAAGTTATGCGATACTCGCTGAATTGAGTACTTTTGTAATTTTTTGTTTATGTTTTGTAATAGACTGGTAGGACTTTGTAACCCCAGTTAATGAAGTACTTTTAGTTATCAGTATCCTTTAAATTGCTTTCTTGACTTAATGTAAGAAGAAGCTCTATTTACTCACTTACACTGAAAAAAAAACACTTAGGCTATATTTATATCCAAATAGAGGGAGATTGTTGGGCCAATTCAGTGCCTAATGATCTTTCACTTGGATTTAAATACAAAATAGCCTAAGTGTTAGATAACCTTAAACCGTCCCAGGTCACTGAGTGAACAGTTACTCAAGGAGTTACCTTCGAGTGTTTAACCTGAGTCTACAAGAAAGACTCAACCATTCAGTGAGGCAGTTCTTAGTGAATGAAGTCCTTGCGCCAAAGAAGAAGGTAATGGGTT